>JAFLJL010006557.1:0-29686 GCA_018398815.1 Conus ventricosus
AGAACCCCCCCCAAGGGTTCTTCCCCTGAAGAAGAGAGAAAAACCAAGAGAAAAAATTTTAAAACCCCCCGCTTCCCCCTAAAAAAAAAAAAAAAAGAAGGGGGAAAAATAGAAAAGAAGACATCAGTCTTACCCAAAACCTCTCTGGAAACAAGGTGTGGATCCCGACAGAAAAGAGGGTTTGTCATCAACGTCAGATACCCCCCAAATCTCATCATCCAGAATCCACGGTGGATCATCCGCCGAAATCACAGATGACCAGAAGCTTTTCGACCCTTTTTTGTTTTCCCAGCAAGGCAACCACCTTCCCCTTCTCCTTTCCCTTTCCAACCACCTCCCCCTTTTTGGGTTTCCCACGGCACCACCCCCCAGTCACAATCCTCCTGCCCGCCAAGGGCCTCCCTGCGTCACCGATGTTCGACCCAGTCAAGACACCCATGATCCAACTCCTTTCCAAGCCTCCCATCTTCAATGCCCCCAAGGGCCCACAGATGTCGCGCCAAAAACCCCAAACAACGCACAACCCGAGCCTTATTGAACATTGTTAAGAGACTAAACTGAAAATTTAAAAAAAAGAAAGGGCTTCATGAAATAAAATTGAAAGACCTGGTGCGAGCCCCGAACCAAAATTGTGCTTTTACAAACTTACTGCAAATATTTTCATAAATACTCAGTGCTCATCTAGTCATTCTGGATGTGTTTTACACACTTTGAGTTTTTAAAAATTTGTTCCCCGGGAAAAAGGGGAGAGTAGGAAAATTAAAAACTAGTTTCACTTTCATTTTCCAAACCGATACAGCTTATGTATACGCGCTTTTTGGGACGCGCTTTTGTTTTACGTCGAAACTAAAGTAGATTGAGCGGGTTTTTGGGTCCCTGTTTCTGTTTTTACTTCAACAACACACACCCACACCACACACACACACACACACAACACCCCACAACACCACACACACCACGCGCGCGCGCGCGCGCGCGCGCGGCCGGCGCGGGGTCGCGCGTGGCCCTTGTTTATTTTAAATTAAAGCGAATTATTTCATTCACAGCAAAATAATTAATAACGCTGTAGTCTGGGGGGAAAAACCCTTTTCAACAAAGATTGAACGGAAAAAAAAAATAATAGATCGCCAAAACTTCACGTTACATCTTTGGGACAGCGTCTTTATGTAAAAACTTCGTCATAATCATCGTAGACGACACAGTAAAACATTTTGTTCCCGTTAATTTTTATTTTCTTTCCCTGGGACTGAATTTCCCCCCATAGAAAGAAAAAAAAGTTTAAAATTTAAACGTTTTCTACTTTCTTTAAGAATCAGAATTTTGTCTTTTAGTTTCCTTTTTATAAAAACGACCCTCCTTCTAGACCCGTAACCCCCGATAAAAAATAACAATTTATTAACATTAACCTACAAATTTTCTAACTGGACAACGACCACACCTCACAACTAAACAAATTTTTTTTTTGCAAAATAGGGAAAATGTTTTTTTTTTGTGACGTAGCCACCTCAAGGGAGTGACCTCCATCACATTTGTTAGGTATGAATCATTTCCCCATGCCACAACTAAAAAGGAAGAAAATTTATGTGGCTTGACAAGTGTAGCGGGCGTCCCCAAATGATTGTGAGAATAACTCATTCAAGAAAGAAGGGTGGTCATTGGGTGAAAGTGACCACTGAGAGATATTTTAACAAGGGCTGGTAAGGTGCTGGTCATGTGTTTTGAACACTGAGTATGCACTCACTAGGAGGAGGGAGGAAAGAATCAGTTTTAGCCCAGCAGATGGCCTAGAGACTCGAACCTGTCAGGACGCTGGTCCTCACTGCTGACCAGTCATTACCAGGTGAGCGATAGATAGTTGGGGAAAGCTACAGGGGAAAACTTAAAGAAAAGAGAAAGAAAGAATTCATATGTTGAATTAAGAAGCAGGTTATTTACACGAACCTTATTCGTGTTTCAGCCCTTCACCCTTCGCCCTTCACCTTTCATCTTTCACCCCGTGAGGGGGTTAAAGATGGCCATGGTGTGGGGGAACACACTGGTAGTTCAGCCCGGCAATTAACGACTCCAGGGAGAGGAGTTGGAATTCGTCATTTCTCCAGAGACAGGAGAAGACGAGGGAGAGGAGTGGGAACTCATCACTCCAGTGACAGGAGAAGTCGAGGGAGAGAAGCCGGAACTCCTATCTCCAGTGACGGAGAATTCAAGGGGGGCGATACACTGTCTCAGAGAGACAGGGAATCATGATGGTATGGAGCAAGTCCAAATTCTGATGCAGGTATAGCATCAAGGAGTGAAAAAATTATTTATTCTCCTGGTCTGGATCTTATGCCAATGTTGTTTGAAGGCCATGACTTTATAGAAACTTGGATCACTTAGTTTATCTCTCAGTGTAAAGAGAGATACATATATAAAATCTGTTTACAAATTGTTTGATGTGATTTAGTAAAGTGTTTTTCCCTGAAGGAGAGGGGGAGAAGAAAAAACATTCGGTAGTGCGCCTTTTGGTTGATTGGAAAGATTGCGTGTGCGTATGGAGTAAATGCTGTCATGAATGCGTGTGTGCAAAAGTGACAGTGTGACAGTGGTGACCCCGACTCCAGTTTCACCAACGTAGCTGCCGTTTTGTTTCCCCTGGGAAAAAAAAAGAAGAAAGATTTCTATTTGTACCTTCAGAGGAAGGATTTCTGTTGTCCCCTCGGGGGTTTGGAAAAAAAGAAAGATTTCTATTTGTGCCCCTGGGGCCTAAAAAAAAGATTTTGATTTGTACCCTCAAGGGTTTGAGGGAAGAAAAAAAGAAGAAAGATTTGTATTTATACCCTCGGGGCCTGAAAAAAAATTTCTATTTGTACCCTCAAGGGTTTGAGGGAAGAAAAAAAGTCAATAAAGCCACCAGTGCCGTTTTCTTCGGTAACAACATAGGCGAGTGGTTCCGAACTACCGTTGGAGTGCGACAGGGCTGTCTACTCTCCCCACACTTTTCAATGTCTTCCTTGAAAGAATTATGACCGATGCGCTAGAAGACCATGAAGGAACCATAAATATTGGAGGCAGAACCATCACCAACCTCCGTTTTGCCGACGACATAGATGGACTAGCTGGAAACGAACAAGAGCTAGTGCACCTGATCAACAGACTCAACAACACCTCTGCTGATTATGGCATGGAAATAAGTGCGGAAAAGACAAAGGTCATGACTAACAACCCAATCGGCTTTACCCAAGACATAACCATCAACAGCAAAAAGCTTGAGCCAGTCAACACATTTAAGTACTTGGGGGCAACAATCTCAGATGAAGGATCAAGACCTGAAATCATCTCAAGAGTCGCTCAGACCACAGCCACGCTATCTAAGCTAACGCCTCTTTGGAGAAACAAAAACATCTCCATCAGCTCAAAGATTAGACTGATGCGATCCTTAGTCATGGCGATATTTTTATATGCTTGTGAGTCATGGACGTTGAAATCAGACCTTGAGAAAAAGATCCAAACAATGGAAATGAGGTGCTTCAGACGACTCCTTGGCATCTCATACAGAGATCACATCAGCAATATGGAAGTTAAAAAGCGCATCGAGAATGAAATTGGTCCATATGTCGATCTCCTAACCTCAGTAAAAGACGCAAATTGAAATGGTATGGACACATCATACGATCAACAGGCCTTGCCAAGACAGTCATGCAGGGCACAGTACCAGGACAAAGGCGAAGAGGTCGACAAAGGAAAAGATGGGAGGATAACATCACGGAGTGGACAGGCCTGCGGCTGAGAGATACATTACGGAGGGCAGAGAACAGAGAGGAATGGAGAAGGATGGTTGTCACTGCTTCAGGGGTGCCCCACGAACCGACGTCTAAGGGATCAAGTCAAGTCAAGTCAAGTGTATTTGCAATTTTTTTTTTCTGTTTATGTGTGTGAGTGAATGTATTTTCAGTGCGAGTGAGGACTTCTCTCTTATTTATGACTCTGAGTTTTGCTAGTGGTTTTGTTTGTAAGTCCCTAATTTTTTTTTCCCCGATCGGTGAGCCCCACCGCTTTTCGCTACCTTGAGCGACTAGTTCAAGAGTGGGAGCAGCCGTGATTCCCTATTTTGTCCTTTTCCCCGATTGGTGAGCCCCACCGCTTCTCGCTACATTGAGCGATTAGTTCAAGAGTGGGAGCAGCCGTGATCGCCCTTATTAGGTTTATTTTGTTGTTTTTTTTTCTTTCTCTGTCCTATCGTTTCATTTCAAGTAGTCCCCTTTTCCCAGAGTTTGAACCGACCTTGTCTCCTTCAACAGGACAGAGGTTGACAAGTGCAGGGAAAACTCCTCCTAATAAAATTTTCTATTGTTTTCTTTTTGGAGGGGTTGTGAGATTTTCTTTGCGTTTGGGTGAATGTACATTTATTGATTGATTGTTTAGTATTTTGTATCATTGCTGTAGTGTTGTGTATACTGTGCATGATTTGTTTTCCCGTCTCCAGTTTCACGGGAGACAGTGACCACTAGGGTGCTGTCTGAGGGCTTCTTTTGCTTCTCTTGATTTCGTCTCACTGTTCTGGTCCTGTGTATCCTTTTATTTCCTTTTCAACCCCTTTTTTCAAAACGTCTTAAACGTTCTCATCAATAAGCTCCTATCTAGTTTTCTTTCTACATTTTCATCTTTTAGGTAGGATTTCCACTAGTTTGTGTTTCTTCCCCTCTTTTTAATTGTTTGTGCTTCCATTTGTTTTGTAAATTTATATTCATTTATCGTATAAGGCGATACATTTGTTTTGTAAATTCATTTAAAATTAAGTAAGAAAGACTAACAACAAGAACATTTAAAAGAACTAAAACTTTAAAAAAGAATTTTTTTTCAAAAAAATTTTTTTGTCTTTTTTTCCTTTTTTTAGGAAAAAACAGAAAAGCATTGAACTTTTTTTTTTAAAAAAATTTTAAAAATTTGATACCTGTTTTAAAGAACAAAACTTTCTGGAAAAAAACATTCCTTGTTTTTCAAACCCTTCCCTTGTTTTATTTGGGCCGGGTTTGTTTATCCCCAAAAAATTTAAAATTTCTTTTTTGTAATATTTAATTATACTTTTTTTGTGAAACAAAAAGCCCACCCATATCGCCTTTTTTTTTATTCATACTTAGAAATTGTTTTGTTTTATATCTGTTGAGGGTTTTTTATTATGGATATTTGATAAAAAAAGTTCAACAAGGGGAAAACCCTTTGGGTTTTTTGAGGGAAAGAAAAATTTACTAATTATTTTGCAACAAGGGCATGGATGGGGCAGAAAAGGGCAAAGAAAAAGAAAAGAAAATAAAAAAAAAAAAAAAGGAAAAGTTTAAGAAAGGAAACTAAAAGAGAAAAAAATCAAAGGAAACTAGAAAGTGAAGAAAGGAAACTAAGTTTGAAGATAAAAGACTCAGAGGGAAGCGGGAAATTGAAAAAAAAAAAAACCCACGGGAGGGAAAGCTAAAATTAAAGGGGAAAAAAGACTACAGAGGGAAAGCTAAAATTTAAAGGGAAAAAAAAGGGGAACTAAGAAGGGGGGGGGGAAGCGGAAGATAAAAGAAAGGGTAAATTTTTAAGGGTTGAGGCATTTAGAACTAGAGACTGATGTGAAAATTAAAATTTTAAACAGGCTTTCGAGGAAACCTCCCCCATTCCCCCAGCCCTTTTTCCCGCAAGGGGCCCCCTCAACTAAAAACGGCGATTTTCCAAAGTTCCCGCCTTTCAAAAAAAAAAACGGATGAATGGGATATTTTCTTTTCCGTTTTGAAAGCACGCAACTTTCTTGGGGGGCCAAAAGGGAAAAGGGGGAAATTGTTTTATAGCGCGTTTTTAAGGGGTAGCGTTTTAAACATTTTTACCACACCTCGCGGCGAAAAAAAATTTTTAATTTGGGTTCATTTGGGAAAGAAGAACCCCCAAGAAATTTCAATTTTCCCTGCCCGTTCGTTTTCGCGAACGTTTCCTTTCTGTGCGCCCTGACAAAGAGAAATCTTTTTTCCGTCTTTCAAAAAGGGATGACATTGTTTTAGATCGAGGGATCAAATTTATCAAAAAAACAAAACTTTTCTTTTCACTGCGAGATCTCCTTCTAGAAAACCCAACTTTTCCAGAGCGTGAGCAAAAAACTGGCCATTCCCCTTAAAGAAAAAAAATTTTGGGAAAGGTTGAGGAAAGGGGGTCAAAATGGCTGATCATATTGTTTCGCTCCCCCAGATAAGGGCGTGGTAGGAAAGGAAATTTTCCATTTTTGAGTCTCATCGTCATTTTCTATCCCATCGGGACAGGAAGTTACAGAAAGGAAATCGGGGTTTTCTTTCGGAGCCCTCAAGGAATCCCCTATCCTAAAACGGACGGGGATCTTTCCGCGGTTCGGTGATTTTGGTCAGTACCAGTACTCACCCCCAAAAAAAAACCCGTTGCTCCTCAGCAAAACGTTCCGGGGGCGGGGGACAACGACCACCGCGTAAAACCTTTTTGGGGCCCATTCGTTGGACAAAAACAAAAATTTCACAAAACCCCCCAGCGCCGATCAGAATTTCGTTTGTTTCTTTTTTGGGGTTTAAAGTTCCATTTGAAAAAAAATTTCCCCTTTCAAACCAAATGATTAAAAATTTCCGAAATTGGGTCCCCACGATTGGGGAAGGGCCCTTTTTTTGGCACCCAGATAAAACCCGGTTGATGGACGATTTTTAGAAAAGGGACCCATAAAGGGATTGCGGTTTGGGTTTTTGGAGCACTGGGTCCCACCACCGCTGGGAAAGAAAATTTTTTCGTGATTAAAAAACCAATATCTCAACACTGCCCAAAAAGTGAGGTCTTTTTGGAGGCAAGATTAAAAACGTTTCCGCTGGCAAAATTTTCCCGGTCATAAACCGAACTACCCCGGGATTTCTCACCCCCTGTGTTTTCGAAAAACCCAGTCTGCGACTTTTTTTTTGGGGAAAAATTTCCCGGGTTTGCCGCTACAGTCAGGGTTTGGGCTGGAGGATCGTTCGCCCTTTGTCTTGTCAGACCGGGGTCAGACTTCATAGAGCGGGGAAAAGGGGGCTACAAAGCCGCTAAAAATTTTTAAAACTAGTAAACTCCAAAATCCCCGAGATGATTTAAAAAAAAAGCAGGAAAAGCGAGCCCGCGGGACGACAAAAACTTTCAAACCCCTAAAAAAAGGGGGTTCCCGACATACCAAATGACAAAAGTAAAGCTGAAAAAAAACGGATGTATACAATGGGTTTGGGGTAAAAAAAGCAAAGGACGTTTTTTTTCAGTGTAGGGGATAAAGTCCTTGTACTATTTCCTGATGAACATAAAAAGTTTGTGAAAATTTGGAAGGGTCCTTTTCGGGTGGCGAAAAACTTTCTGCAGTTAATAATAAAAATAAAAATGGAAAACCACTGAAAAGGGTTTTTAAATGTGAACATTTAAAAAGGGTATTTTGGAACGAACAAAGGGTTGCCATCAACCATCTTTAAAAGGATATGCCCTTTCAGAAATGATGTAAACCATGCGATTTTAAATTTTTTATGATTTTGAAACCCAATGTAATTTACAAGGGACAGATCAAAGGTTGGGGAAAAACAGCAAATGTAGGGTGTTAACATTTACCAGTGCAGTTTGATTTTTGCCCCCCTTTCCTACCCCTTTTGGGTAAAAGGTGAAACCTTGATGATGGGGTTTTTGCCCGAATGATTTTTCTTAAAGTCAAACAAAACAGCTCAAAAAAATTTTGAAAGACTTTCGGAGTGTTACAGAATTCCCCCCGGTTCAGTAAAGGTATTTAAAACCCCAATAGTATTCTTTAAACCTACTGAAATCCCCAGTGCAAACCCGGGAAAAACCCCCCTTTCCCCGTTTTGGAAAAAAAAAGGGGTTGTCGAGAGGAAATCAAAGTAATGCTGGTTTTTTAAAGGTCATAAAAACCTTTCCCAAAACTCCGTACAGTCCCATTTTTTTTTTGGGGGGGACAAACCTGAGGGGCCCGGGTTTGCGGTTTCCCCATCGATTACGGGAAATTTAAAATTAAGATCAAGTGTTCAAAGCCGAGCCCATCCCAGACTTAAAGAACTTCTGTGTCATTTCCCAAAGGAAATTTTTGTGAAAGAAAGTTTTGAAAAAGGGGAAAAGGCAGTTTCCCAAATTGGGCTAAAGTGAAAAGGGAAAAGACAGCTTTTTCAAACACCTTTTGGTTTTTTCCCAAATGGACAAATGCCATTCGGTTTCCCAAATCCCCCACTTTTTTGCCAAAATGTTTCGACCCCTGAAACCCCATGAATGTGGTGAAATCAGTTTTTTTGACGACATTTTTTTTGGCTGAAAAGTCTTGGAGTGACCCCCTTTCTAACTTACGAGCTTTTTTTTTTCCAGACTAAAGAATTTTTGGTTTTTGCCCTGCGGCCCATCCAAAATTTGGGCCCGGGTTTTAAAAACTCTCGAGTGTTTGGGTCCACTATTTCAGGGAAAAAGGGAATCCCCAGAAGGAAAGAAATTTGGAAAAGTTTTTTTTCTTTATTTAAAAACCCACACAAAAAAAACCAAAGGGGAAAAAACAAACCACGATTGTTGCCCTTCTATAGCATTTTGTATCCCCCTTTGCGTCCTTGGGGCCCCCTTTTAAAACTGAACTACAAAAGGGGGACGAAGAACAAAAGTATTTTTTGGGGGTTGTTTAGGGGCCAGAAGGCTTGGAGGGGTTTCAAACACCCTAAACTCATTTCCTGTTCTTTTGTTACCCTCCCCCTAGAAGCCCTTTTTTTTTGAAACCGAGGGCCATTTCCCAAAAGGAAAAGGGAGGGGTTTAAAACGGCGGCGGGGAAAAAAAGTGCCTTTGTTACATCCAGTGCAATCGCCAGTAAAAAAGTTTCAAGAAACTTGAAAAATACTCCACAAATTGAGAGAGATGTTTGGGCTATTGTAATGGCATGTGAGTTTTCGCCGGTTTTCTTGACGGGAAGAAAGTTTGGGTTACAGATGCCCAAGGCCCTAAACGTTCTTGCAATCGCAAAAACAAGAACGCGATTTTTAAAGGGGGCTTTGGCATTGAAAGGAATTCCATTTTTAAAATTAAACCATTGCCTGGAAAAACAAAATGCCCATGGCAAAATTTTTTTTTGTCCGGGGTATAAAATTCAGGGGAAAAATTTAAACTGCCCTTCAAGGGAAAAGCTATTCCTGTTTTTTGTCTTTCTTTGATTAGGGTGTGCCCCCCCTTTTGACAGGGGCTTTGGTTGCTACGACTTTTAAATCAAGTGGTATTTATCTTAATTTTCTTGTTGAAGTGACTATCCTTTTACAACAAACACTACTTTATGGTTGGTATTCATATCTTTTCTTTGCTTTATTCTTTCGTAAACAATGAAAAATCCCTCGGTAGTGCGCCTTTTGGTTGATTGGAAAAAATTGGGGGTGTGGGGTTTTGGGGGTAAAGGGTGCTTTAATGGGTGTGTGGGAAAAGTGACAGGTGGGCAGTTTTCCCCTAAAAAGAACAGAAACACCTTCAAAACCCTTTTTATCTGGGGATGACATTTTTTTCCTTTTTTTTTTTTTTTTTTTTTGGCAAGGGGAAAAAAAACGTCATGGACCGTTTTAAGATGCTACTAACATCTCCTTTGAAAAATATGAAAAAATCAGAAAAAAAAAGTTTAGCACGCTTTCAAAAATTTTCACCCAAAAAAATGACAAAAAAAGTTTTGTTCAGACGCCTGGAAAAACCCGGGGCCGTGTGCCGACACGTTTTTAAAAAAACACGCGATTTCAAATAAATTAATTTTAAAACGTAACGAGTTTTTTTTTAAAAAAACGCGTCGGGGGTTTTTGTCGGGCCGTTTTGAAAAAACGACGCGTTTTTAAATAATTATTCAAAACGGCAATTTTAAATTTTAAAAAAGCGTTGGGGTGTGTCGACACGTTTTGGGAAAAAAGACCACAATTTGAAATAAATTTTAAAAAAAAGGGGGGAGTACAACCCCTTTTGACCTCCACACGCTTTACATGGATCACGGGAGGGGAGTATGTAGCCTCAAAACGCTAAATGGTCATTGTAGAGTTTTTGTCGACCTCCACACGCTGAAAAAGGGTCATTGTAGAGGTCCTTTTAGAACCCAACCCGCTGCCATGGTCATTGTAGAGTTTTTGTTGAACTTTTTGTCGACTTTTTTTGAAATGACGACACGATTTTTTTAAATAATTATTTTAAAAAAGTGTCCCTTTTTTTTCAAAACGCGTCGGGGTTTTGTGGCGACACTTTTGAAATAACGACGCGATTTGAATAATTATTTCAAAACTTTTTCAATTTTTTGTCAAAACGCGTTTGGGGGGTTCGGGCACGTTTTGGGAAAAAATCGCAATTTTTTAAATAAATTCACCAAAATGTTTGAGTCAACCATTCAACCTCAAAACCCCTGACATGGACCTTGCAGAATTTTTAGATCTCAAAAACGTGACATGGATCATTGTAGAGTGTTTGTAGCCCCAACCCCCCTGACATGGGTCAATTTTAGAATGTTTTAGACCTCAAAACACTGCCCCGGATTTCGTAGATTTTTTGTAACCTCAACATGCTGACATGGATCAAAATTTCTGATTTTTTGTTTGACCCAACACGCTGAAAATGGGTATTTTAAGTGGTTTTTTTGAAAGCAACACGCTGGGCATGGTTTTTTGTATGTTTTTGTAGAACAACAAAACCTGACATTGGGTCCGATAAGTGTAGACCTCAAAAAAACCCCCTGGCATGAATCTTTGCAGAATGTTTGTAGACCCCAACACGCTGAAAAAAGACCTTTTTAAAAAAATTGCAGACCTCCATACGCTGTTGGGCCCTTGGGAGAGTGTTTTTTAGACCTCCAAAAATGATTGGGTCATTGTAGAGTGGGTTTTCAACCTAACATGCTGACAAGGATTACGACAGAGTGTTTTTGGTTTACCTCAAAACGCTGCATGCCATATTTTTGGGTTTGGTGACCCCAACCCCGCTGCCTGCATCATTGCAGAGTGTTTGTAGACCTCACACGCTGCGGATCATTGTAGAGTAAACGTTAAACTCCAACGTGGGCAAAAGGGTCACTGGGATAGGTTTGTTGACCTCAAAGGGGCTTTACATTCAACATTGTAGATCATAGAGATCAACACACTGACAAGGATTATATACAGTGTTTTTTACCTTTAACACGTGACATTTGGGTCATTGTTAATGTTTTTTAGACCAAACACGTTTCCCTTTTTTCATTTCATTTTGTTTGTAGAAATCAACACGCTGAATGGATCATTGTAAAATTTTTTGTAGACCTCCAAAAGCTGACCCTGGATCATTGGGAAGTTTTTTTGTAGACCTCAACACGCTGATTTTGGATCATTGTTTAGAGTTTGTAGACGTAACGCACTGACATGGATTTTAAAGAGGTTTGTGGGCCTCAACACGCTAATATGGATCATTTTTAGAATTTTTTGTAGCCCTCAAACCAAAGTGAAAATGGATATTGGGAGAGTGTCTGTAGACCTCCACACCTGGGAAAATTAAATTTTAGATTTTTTGTAGAAACCTTTAACACTCGCCCCTTGGGTCATTATAGGTGTTTTTCAGGGCCCCCCAAAAAACCCCAAATATTGATCATTGAAGTTTTTTAAAAGACCCTTTAAACCCCCTGACATGGTTTATTGTACATTTTTGTAGACTTTTAAATGGGTGACATAAATTTTGATAGAGTGTTTTTTAGGGTTCAACACATGTCACGGACATTTTAGAGGTTTTTAAACGGGCCCCCAAAAGCCCGACTGGGTCATTGTGAATGTTTG
Organism: Conus ventricosus; assembly: GCA_018398815.1. Classification (NCBI taxonomy): domain Eukaryota; kingdom Metazoa; phylum Mollusca; class Gastropoda; order Neogastropoda; family Conidae; genus Conus; species Conus ventricosus. The sequence goes on from JAFLJL010006557.1 coordinate 11,770, forward strand.
TAGACCTCAGCAAGCTGGCATGGGGTAAATTTTTGAGTGTTTTGTAACCTCAACAAAGTGCCATGGATTACGATAGGGATTTTTTAGGGCCCCCAAAAAAGCGACATGGATCATTGTAAGGGGTTGTGTAGACCTGAAAACGTTGGGCATGAATCATTGTAGACTGTTTGTAACCTCAACAAAAATGACATGGACCCTGTTTGGGGGTTTTGGGTTTTTAACCCCACCAAATGACATTAATTCCCTTGCAGATTTTTGTAGACCTCAAACGCGGGCATTGGGGTCCCTTTTAGAGATTTCAAACATCCCCTGGCGGAAAGTGAATCATTGCAGAGTGTTTTTAGACCCCAACCGCTGATATGGATCAATTTTAAAAGTGTTTTTAGACCTCTAGACGCTGACCCGGAGTTTTGTAACCCAACAAACCCCGGGCATTCATCATTGTAGATCTTTTTCAGACCCACCCCAATGACAGGGGTTATGACAAAGGGGGGGGGGTTTGTTAAAACCTCAAAACGTGCATGGATCATTGTTGAAGTTTGTAGACATCCCAAAGGGAATGACATTTATTAAGATAGAGTTTTGTAAAAACTCCCCACGCTGATATTGGGTAAATTTTAGAGTGTTTGTTGACCTAACACGCTGATATGGGTCTTTTTTAGAGTGTCTGTGCCCCCCACACCGGGCCCTTTTGGGTTTTTTCAAAAGGGGTTTTTTTAGAATGAACCCCTCTGCCATGGATCGTTATAAAAGTGTTTGCAGAAAACCCCCAAAAACGGGTAAGATGGATTTTTTTTAGAGTTTTTTTAAACCTTAAAACCAGACATGGATCAAATTTTTAAAATTGGTTTTTTAGACTTCAACGTGACTGATTTTAATTTTATAGATTTTTTGTAGACTTCATCACACGTCACGGATCATTTTAGAGTGTTTGTAAACGTTCCCCCGCGGAAAATGGTTTATTGTAAAGGGTTTGGGAGACCTCGTACGTTGGCCCTGGATATTTTAAAAAGGTTTGTAAACAACAAAAACCTGCCATGGATTACGATTGGGGTGTTTGTAGGGCCTCAAAATCCCGACATTGGGTCATTTTTAAAGGATTGTGTAACCAAAACACGATTCATGAATCATTTTAGACGTTTGTAGACCTCAACACACTGACATGGCCCTGATAGAGTGTTTGTAGACCTCATCACACTGACATGAATTTATTTTTGATTGGGGTTTTTAGACCTCAAAAAGCTGACAAGGAACAATTTTGAGTATTTCAAAACATCCACTGGCTGATTTTTAACATTGCAGAGTGTTTGTAGAACCCCAACACGCTAATTTTGGATCATTGTAGAGTGTTTTTAGACCTCACCACGCGCATGGAGTGTTTTTTAAACCTCAAACCGCTGACATGCATCATTGTAGAGTCTTTGCAGACCTTTAAACACTTAATGGATTATGACACCCGTGTTTGTAGACCTCAACACGCTGCATGGAAACCCTTGGAATCTTTTTTAACCCTCCTACGCATATGGATCATTGTACAGTTTTGTAACCTCAAAACGCTGACACGCACATTGGAAGGGTTTTTACACTTTTCCAAAACCTCCAAGGGGGTTTACTGCAGAATTTTGTAGACCTCCACACGCTGACATGGGTCATTTTTGAGTGTTTTCAGACCCCCAACCACGACAAAGGATTTGATAGGTGTTTTTTTAGCCCCCACCACGGACTGGATTAAATTTTAGAATTTTTTTTAGACCTGAAAAAAACGCGACATGCAACATTGTAGAGTGTTTTTAAAACCCCCACACGCTGACATGGATCATTGTAAGGGTTTGTAGGGCCTCAACCCTTTACATGGTCATTTTTAGAGGGTTTGGGGAATCAACACGCTGACCCGGATCATTGTAGAGTGCTTGTAAATTCCACACACTGACATTGGGTCATTGAAATGCTTTTAATCTCCGCATGGGACAGGGATCAAATTTTAAGTGTTTGTTGAACCCCAAAACACTGATATGGATCATTGGGAAGTGTTTGGGGAGACCTCAACACACAAAAGGATTAAAGTTTGGTGTTTGTTAAACCCAACACCGGGGAAAAGGTTATTGTAGATTGTTTGTTTGACCTCAAAAAAGCCCGTATCATCAATCTAGAATGTGTGTAAACCTCAACCGCGACATTTATCATTGTAGGTGTTTTGCAGACCTCAACCCCACTGTATGGACCCTTTTTAAAAATGGAAAACCTCAACACGCTTTCCCTGGATTCATAGAGTGTTTTTAGACCTCGGGCAAGATGTTTTGGATTCCCTTGTAGTGTGTTTGTAAACCCCAACCCCGCCCGATATGGATCCCTTGTAGATTGTTTGAGACCCCCACCAAAACCTTTTTTGGATTATGATTTGGTTTTTTTATACCCAAAAATCTGACATTGAACATTTTAATTTTTTGGGAGACCCAACCTGCTGACAGGGGGCATTGTTGATGTTGTAAAACCTCGACACCTCTGCCTTTAATTAGGGTGGGTGTTTGTAACCTGAACACGCGACATGGACGTTTTTAGATTGTTTTTAGACCTCAAAACGCTCACATGGATTATGATAACTTTTTTTAAACCCCAACACGAGGGCCAAAGGATCATGCCCTTTTTTGTAGAATTCAAAACCCCTGACCCTGGGTCATTGTTTTGAATTTTTCAGACCCCTTTACACTGACATGGGGAAAAAATAGAATTTTTTTTTGACTTTATTTACCGACATGGAACATTTTAGTTTTTTTAACCAAACACGCTGACGTTTTTTCACTTGAGTGAATTTTTGACTTCAACCCGCGGAAAAGGATCATTGAAGTGTTTGTAACCTTAAAAACCTGACAAGGGTCAACTTTAATTTTTAGGGCCTCAACAAAAGCTGACATGGATTTTTCGAAAGTTTTGGTTTACCTCAAAACGCGGACCCTGGGTCATCGTAGAGTATTTTTTTAAAACACCTTATTTACTCTTTTTAAAAAACACGCGTTTTAAATTTGGTTTTTTCAAACGGTCGAATTTAAATTTTAAAAGCGCTGGTGTGTGTCGTCACGTTTTTTAAAAAACGACCCCATTTGAAATAATTAAATTTTAAAAAAGTTCGATTTAATTTTAAAACGCGTTGGTTTGTGGGGTTTGACACTTTTTTAAAAAAAACCGCATTTGAAATAAATTCACCAAAATTTTTTAGTACAACCCTTCAGGCAAAAAACCCCCGGACAAAACACTACCCATGCAGGGCCCAAAAAACCCCCTGGAAAAATAACCCCCTACGAAACAAACCCTACTGAAAAAAACACTCGCCCCGGGAGGGCAAAAATCCCCTTTCCAAAAACCACCCCTAAGGAAAAAAAAAATAACACTAGACAAAAAAATGTTTTTTTCAAACCCCTTAAAACCCTCAAAACCACTGGACAAACCATACTCATGCAGGAAAAAGCCCCCAAAACAAAATTTCCACCCATAAAGGGTAAAAACCCATAGGAGGAAAAAAGTCTTGGCATCTTATAAAGGGCCCAGGAGACACCATACAAAAAAAATCCACGCGATTTGAAATAATTAAATTTTAAAACTGTCGAGTTTAAAACAAAACCGTTGGGTGTGTCAACACGTTTGAAATAACGACGCGATTTGAAAAAAATTATTTTTAAAACTGTTTGAGTTTTTTTCAAAAGCGTTGGTGTGGGGTCGACACGTTTTGAAAAAAAAGACCGATTTGAAATAACTCCCCAAGTGTTTGAGTACAACCCTTCCGGACAAAAAAAAGAACTTGACAATACACTACCCATCGGACAAAAAACCCCCTGGACAAAATACCACGTATTCGGAGGGAAAACCCTTTCCCCAAAAAAAACTACCCCCCGGGAGGGGCAAAAGCCCCACTAGACAAACGCCACCCCTATAGGAAAAAAAAATGGGCAAAACAAGTTTCCCCACCCATTCAATCAAACCCCCTGGTAAAAAACACTAACCCTGAAAGGGCAAAAGCCCCCCACAACAAAAAACCACAAATGAAAGGGCAAAGGTCCCTAGACAAAACAAATCTTTGAGGGCCCACCATGAAGGAAAGAAAAGACCCCCAAGAAAAAAAACTACTGACGAGATTTTAAAAAAGAATTTTTAAAAAAGTGTCGACACGTTTGTTTTAAAATAACGCTTGGTGTGGTCGACACGTTTTGAAAAAACGAGGGGATTTTTAAATAAATTCCACCAAAAGGAAAAAAACCTTACTGGACAAAACACTACCCCATTTAAAAAACCCACTTTTACAAAACACCACCCCACAGGGGCAAAAAAAAACCCACTTTTATAAAACAATTTTTTGTGCACCAAAAAACCACCCACGAAAACACAAACCCAAAAAATAAAACAAGTCTGGCAGACCTATTCCGGGTGAGGAGGGGAAATTTCCCCCTACAGAAAAAAACGACCCCTGAAGGACAAAAAAGCACTAGACAAAAAAATCCCGTGTGCAGGGCTTTCTAAGGGCGGAAAGGGGAAAACAAGAAAAAAACAAAGTAAAACCCCGCGGTTTTTAAAAAATTATTTTAAAATCTGCGGTACTGTTTTTTCCCGGGGTTTCTTCATCCTGAAAAAAATCAGCCCCAAAACTTGTTTTCGTCTAGTGGGGTTTTTTGGGGCCTTCATGGGGGGTATTTTGCGTTTGTGGGTTTTTTCCCGGGGTGGGGAGTGTTTTGTTTCCCGTGGGTTTTGTTCTAAAAGGGACTAAAAAAAACCCCCCAAAAAAAACATGATTTTTTAATAGTTTTTTTCTCCTTAGGGGGGTCCTTTTTTCTTTTGGGTTTTTGTTCGCGTGGGTAGTTTTTTGTCCCCGGGTTTTTTTCCCCAGGTTTTTATTTTGTCCAGTGCTGTTTTGGGCCTTTTGGGTTTGTTTTTTCACCATTTGGGTTTTTTTTTCCTAATGGGTTTTACTCAAAAAACTTTTGGGGAATTTAAAATCAAATTTTCGTTTTTTTTTCAAAACGTGTCGAATTAAAACCCCCAAAGCGTTTTGAAATAAACTCGCCCCTTTTTTAAAAAAAAATATTTAAAACGCGTCGTTATTTCAAAACCTTTAACGGGCACACACCCACCCCGTTTTGAAATAAACCCCGGGCACGTTTTTGGGAAAAAATTAAATTTAAAATCGTGTCGTTTTTTTTAAAACGGGTCGACACACCCAAAACGTTTTTAAATAAAAACGAATTTTTTTTAAATAATTAAATTTTTAAAACGCGTTCGGAAGTGTTTTTTTTCCCGGGGTCTTTCCCCGTCCTTTAAAATCTGCACAAAGTCCTTTTTTTGTTTTAGGGGGTTTTTGTCCTTCAGGGGAGGGATTTTTTGTATTGGGGTTTTGTTTCCCCGTGGGGTATGTTTTTTCCCGTAAGTTTGATCCTGAAAGGGGGTGGCCCCAAACATTTGTTTTTTCCAGTGGTATTTTTGGGCCTTTAGGGGTGGTCTTTTGACTAAATAGCTTTTTTCCTGCCCGGGGGGTGTTTTTTCCTCGGGCTTTTGTCCCTTTTTTTGTGGAAAATTTTTTTTCCCGTGGTTTTTTTGTCCTGAAAGGGTAGGTTTTTCCAGTGGGTTTTTTTCCCCGAATGGTTGTACTCAAAAACTTTGGTGCGTTTTTCTTCAAAATTTCCCGGGTTTTTTCAAACGTTTCCCCCACACCAACGCTTTTTTAAAAAAAAGTCAAAATGTTTTGAAATAATTATTTCAAAAACGCCGTTATTTAAAAAAAACGGTCGGGGAAACACCAATGCTTTTGAAAATACACTCCAAAACGTTTTGAAATAATTAAATTCAAAACGCGTGTAAATTTTAAAACGAAAACCAACAAGTGTTTCAGACATTTCTACAATGTTTCCCTGTCACGGGCGAGGCTTTCAAAAAACTCTATAAATTTTCCCTTTAACAATGATTTGATGTCCCGCGTGTTGAGGGCTACAAAACCCTATGCAAAGGGCCCCGGGCACGGATGAGGTCCCACAAAATTTTTCATAACCCATGTCCCGTTTTTGAGGTCCCCAAACAATCTACAAATTTCCCCCGCAGCGGGGTTGGGGTTTCCCAAAAAACTCCATCTTTAATTTTCCCTCAGCGTGTTGGGTATAAACCAATACAATGATCCTTTTCAGCGTATTTGGTTTTTACAAACACTCCCATGAAAACCATGTCAGTGTTTTGGGTCTTTCAAACCCCTCTACCATAAACCCCCGTCAACGGGGTTGAGGTCTACAAGCACTCAAAAATTTATCCTTTTCAGGTGTTTGGTCTGCAAACAAATCTACAAAGAACCATGTCAGCGGGGGGTCTACAAGCACCCCTACAACAATGTTTTAAAGTAGTTTTTTGAATTTCAAAACACCAAACGTAATCGATGACACTTGTTGAGATCTGCAAACACCCTTTTAAAAAAGATCCCATGTCAGGGTTTTTTAAAATCAAAAAAAACTCTACAATGATCCAAGTCAGCGTGTTGTTTGGTTTTTGCAAAAACTTACAAAGATCAAAGCAGCGTTTTGGGGGTCTACAAATATCAAAAATTTCCATTTTCAGGTGTTGAGGTCTAAAAACAAACTACAAAATCAATGTCAGCGTGTTGATGTCTTCAAAAAGTTTTAAAGTCCATGTTTAAATTTGTTTTGAGGGCTACAAACACTGTTCCATAATCCATGTTTGTGGTTTTTTCTCTGCAAAGACTCAAAAATGAAGCTTTTTCAGCGTGGTGGGGTCTAAAACCTTATCTAATCCATGTTAGCATGTTTTAGGTCTGCAACCCCTCTACAAACACCATATCGCTTTTTGAGGTTTACAAAAACACTACAAGGGCCCCTATCAGCGGTTTAAAGGGCTACTTACACTTACAAAATCCCAAAACGCTTTTAAGGTTTACAAAAAACTCTACAATGATCCATATTCCCGCGTTTTTAAGGTCTATAAACAACCTTCCCAAAGATCCCAAAAACAAACGTGTTGAGGTCTACAAACACTCTACAATGATTTCCCTGTCGCGTGTTTAAAGTCTTAACACTCTGCATTGATTCCTGCCAATGTGTTGAGATCTTTCAAACACTCCCTCTTGATCCATGTCAAACAAGCGGGGGTCTACAAAAATCAAAAAAAGATCCATTTCAGCATGTTGAGGTTTTACAGACACTCTATTTGTAATCCTTTGGGAAGGGGGGATGTCTGCAAACACTCAAAAAGGATCCAAGTCAGCATTTTTTAGGGCTACAAAAAAGATAATTTTTTTCCCTGTCAGGGATGTTTTAGGGGTTTTTGCAAAGACCTACAAAAAAAAGTATGTCACGTGTTGGGGGGGTTTCAAACACTCAACAATGATCCCCCCAGCGGTTGAAGTCATCAAACACTCTGCAATGATTTCCAAACAGCGTGTTGAGGGCCCACAACACTCTGCAATGATCCCGCCCGGTGTTGAGGTCAAAAACACCCTATCCCAAAACCCGGTCAGCTTTTTTCAGGGCCCGCAAAAAACTCTACAAGACCCTGTTAGATGTTGAGATCAAAAAACCCTCTACCAAAGAACCATATCAGCGTGGTTTTAGGGCTTTCCCCCCACATACAATGATCCATGTCAGCGGTTGAGTTACAAAAACTCTACAAAAACGTTTCAGCTTGTTGAGGCAACAAACCCCTTTTTCAATGATCCATGTCGCGTATTGTGGTTACTCCCCCCTCAAAAATGACCCCTGTCACTGTTGAGGGCTTTCAGGCACTTTTCGTAAAACCATGGGGAGGGGTTGAGGGCGCAAACACCTTTTAAATTTTCCATGTTTGCATGTTTAGTCTACAAACACCTGTTAAAGGGTCAAGGGCAGCGTGTTGAGGGGGTACAAACATTTACAAAATCCCTGCGCGTGTGGGGGTTTACAAACACTTTTACAAAAATATGAATGCGTGCCCAAGGCCCACAAAAACTCTTCCCAAATCCCTGTCAGGTGTTTTAGGGCACAAACAAAACCCACAAGGGTTTCCCTGTTAGGTGTTGAGGTCAACAAACATCTTTAATGAACCCCCTCAGCGGGTGGGTGTTCAAAATTCAAAAATGATCCCTGTCCCGGTGTGGGGCTAATCCGTGTCAGTGCGTTGGGAATTTTAAAACACTCCCAAACATAATCTAAGTAATGTTAGGGTTTTTTTAAAAAACACTTTTTCAATGATCCCGTCCCGAGGGTTTAGAAACTACAAACCTCAAAAAATGATCCCCTGTTAGGTGTTGAGGTTCCCCGCAAAAACTCTAAAAAAGATCCCCCTTCCCGCATGTTTGGGGGTCTACAAACAGTCCCACAATGATCCATGGGGGCGGGGTTTAGGTCTTGAAACCTTACAATGGGCCAAGCAGCGTGGGTTTAGGTCTTTCAAAAAAATCTACAATGTTCCATGCACGTGGTTGAAGGGCTGCCAAAAAAAATCTACAATGGGTCCCTGTCAGCGGTTGAGGTTTTTGAATGGTTGTACTCAAAAAACTTTTGGGGAATTTTTCAAATTTTGGGTCTTAATTTTTAAAGGTCGACACACACCAACGCGTTTTGAAATAAAATTTACACTTTTTAAATTTAAATTTTTTAAAACGCGTCCCTTAATTTTTAAAAAAGGTCGAAAAACCCCCCGACGCGTTTTGAAATAAAAATTTGACACGTTTTGAAAGAATTATTTCAAATCGTGTCGGGGATTTTTAAAAAAATTTTTGGGCCAAGGGGCCCGTTTCCCTTTTTTAGGTTTTTTCAAACCCTTTACGCAAACCCCGACCACACGTTGAAACAGGTGATCTGTTTTAAGTAATTTTTCCCTTCCTTTTGTGGGTTCAGAGACAGACAAAGGGGAAGAGAGAGGAGAGGAGAGAGGGGAAGGGGAAAGGGGATAAAGAGAGAGAGAAAAGGGGGGAAAGGGGGAGGGGAGAGAGAGGGGAGGGAAGAGAGAGAAGCAGAAAGCACAGACAGGGCCCAAAAAAGGGGGGACAGAGACCCCAAAAAAAACAGTTATAAAAGCAAAAAGAGAGGGGAGACAAAATAGAGAGAGGAGTCACAAATACCACCCACGAAAGACACAAACCCACTAGACTAAAAAGTCTGTGCAGACCTATTCAGGACGAGGAGGACAAATTCCAACTACAGAAAATACGACCCATGAAGGACAAAAACGCACTAGACAAAACAAGTCTGTGTGCAGACTTACTAAGGACGAGGAGACACAAGACAAAACAGTACCGACGCGATTTGAAATAATTATTTAAATCTCGTCGGTACTGTTTTTTCCGGTGTTTCTTCATCCTGAAAAGTCAGCCCAAAGACTTGTTTCGTCTAGTGGATTTTTGTCCTTCATGGGTGGTATTTTGCGTAGTGGGCTTTTGTCCTGCGTGGGTAGTGTTTTGTCCAGTGGTTTTGTTCTAAATGGGACTACACAAACACATGATTTTTCTAATAGTTTTTTTTCTCCTTTAGGGTGGTCTTTTGTCTATTGGGTTTTTGTTCTGCGTGGGTAGTGTTTTGTCCAGTAGGGTTTTGTCCTCACAGGTGATATTTTGTCCAGTGCTGTTTTGTCCAGTATGGGTAGTGTTTTCACCAGTGGGTTTTTGTCCTGAATGGTTGTACTCAAACACTTTGGAGAATTTATATCAAATTGCGTTTTTATTTCAAAACGTGTCGACATACACCAACGCGTTTTGAAATAAACTCGACACGTTTTGAAAAGAAATATTTCAAATCGCGTCGTTATTTCAAAACGTATCGACACACACCGACGCGTTTTGAAATAAACTCGACCGTTTTGAAATAATTATTTCAAATCGTGTCGTTATTTCAAAACGTGTCGAAAACACACCAAGGCGTTTTGAAATAAAATCGACACGTTTTGAAATAATTATTTTAAATCGCGTCGGTAGTGTTTTTTGTCTGGTGTCTCCTCGTCCTTCATAAGTCTGCACAAAGTCTTGTTTTGTCTAGTGGATTTTTGTCCTTCATGGGAGGTATTTTTTGTAGTGGGCTTTTGTCCTGCGTGAGTAGTGTTTTCTCTCAGTAAGTTTGATCCTGAATGGGTGTGCACAAACATTTGTTTTGTCCAGTGGTATTTTGTCCTTTAGGGGTGGTCTTTTGACTAGTGAGCTTTTTTCCTGCATGGGGAGTGTTTTTGTCCAGTAGGGCTTTGTCTTCATATGTGGTATTTTATCCAGTGGTGTTTTGTCCTGCATGGGTAGTGTTTTGTCCAGTGGGTTTTTGTCCTGAATGGTTGTACTCAAACACTTTGGTGCGTTTACTTCAAATTGCGGCATTATTTCAGAACGTGTCGACACACACCAACGCGTTTTGAAATAAAGTCAACATGTTTTGAAATAATTATTTCAAATCGCGTCGTTATTACAAAACGTGTCGAGAAACACCAATGCGTTTTGAAATACACTCGACACGTTTTGAAATAATTATTTCAAATCGCGTCGTGTATTTCAAAACGAATCCATACAAGTGTCTACAGACATTCTACAATGATCCATGTCAGCGTGCTGAGGTCTACAAACACTCTATAATTATCCCTCAACAAGATCGATGTCAGCGTGTTGAGGTCTACAAACACTATGCAATGATCCATGTCAGCGTGATGAGGTCTACAAATAGTCTATCATAACCCATGTCAGCGTGTTGAGGTCTACAAACAATCTACAATGTCCCCTGTCAGCGTGTTGAGATCCACAAACACTCCATCATAATTCACGTCAGCGTGTTGAGGTATACAAACAGTCTACAATGATCCATGTCAGCGTATCAGGTATACAACACTCTATGATAATCCATGTCAGTGTGTGAGGTCTACAAACACTCTACCATAATCCACCGTCATCGTGTTGAGGTCTACAAGCACTCTACAATGATCCATGTCAGCGTGTTCAGGTCTGCAAACACTCTACATTGATCCATGTCAGCGTGGTGAGGTCTACAAGCACTCTACAAATCATATGATCTATGTGAGCATGTTGAAGTCTACAAACACTCTATCGTAATCGATGACAGCGTGTTGAGATCTGCAAACACTCTAAAATGATCCATGTCAGGGTTTGAAGTCAAAAAACACTCTACAATGATCCATGTCAGCGTGTTGTGGTCTGCAAACACTATACAATGATCAATGTCACGTGTTGAGGTCTACAAATACTCTACAATGATCCATGTCAGCGTGTTGAGGTCTACAAACAATCTACAATATCAATGTCAGCGTGTTGAAGTCTGCAAACAGTATACAATGATCCATGTCATCGTGTTGAGTCTACAAACACTGTACCATAATCCATGTCAGTGTGTTGAGCTCTGCAAAGACTCTACAATGAAGCATGTCAGCGTGGTGGGGTCTACAAACACTCTATCGTAATCCATGTTAGCATGTTGAGGTCTGCAAACACTCTACAATCATCCATCAGCTTTTAGAGGTTTACAAAAACACTACAATGATCCATATCAGCGTGTTGAGGTCTACTTACACCTACAATGATCCATATCAGCTTTTAGAGGTTTACAAATACTCTACAATGATCCATATCAGCGTGTTAAGGTCTATAAACACTCTACAATGATCCATATCAGCGTGTTGAGGTCTACAAACACTCTACAATGATCCATGTCAGCGTGTTGATGTCTTCAAACACTCTGCAATGATTCATGCCAATGTGTTGAGATCTACAAACACACCATCATGATCCATGTCACATGCTGAGGTCTACAAACACTCAACAATGATCCATTTCAGCATGTTGAGGTCTACAGACACTCTATCGTAATCCATGGCAACGTGTTGATGTCTGCAAACACTCAAAAGGATCCATGTCAGCATGTTGAGGTCTACAACACTGTATAATAATCCATGTCAGTATGTTGAGGTCTGCAAAGACTCTACAATGATGTATGTCAGCGTGTTGGGGTCTACAAACACTCAACAATGATCCCTGTCAGCGTGTTGAAGTCATCAAACACTCTGCAATGATCCATGTCAGCGTGTTGAGGTCTACAAGCACTCTGCAATGATCCCTGCCAGCGTGTTGAGGTCAACAAACACTCTATCGTAATCCTGGTCAGCATGTTCAGGTCTGCAAATACTCTACAATGACCCATGTTAGAGTGTTGAGATCAACAAACACTCTACAATGATCCATATCAGCGTGTTGAGGTCTACAACACTCTACAATGATCCATGTCAGCGTGTTGAGGTCTACAAACACTCTACAATGATCGATGTCAGCGGTTGAGGACAACAAACGCTCTACAATGATCCATGTCAGCGTATATTGTGTCTACACACCCTCAACAATGATCCATGTCAGCATGTTGAGTGTCTACAGACACTCTATCGTAATCCATGGCAGCGTGTTGAGACTGCAAACACCTCTTTAATTATCCATGTTAGCATTTGAGGTCTACAAACACTACTGTAATGACCATGTCAGCGTGTTGAGGTGTACAAACATTCTACAATGATCCATGTCAGCGTGTGAGGTTTACAAACACTCTACAATGATCCATGAATGCGTGCTAAGGTCTACAAACACTCTACCATAATCCATGTCAGTGTGTTGATGTCTACAAACACTCTACAATGATCCATGTTAGCGTGTTGAGGTCAACAAACACTCTTTATGATCCATGTCAGCGTGTTGAGGTGTACAAACATTCTACAATGATCCATGTCAGCGTGTGGAGGTCTAATCCGTGTCAGTGCGTTGAAGTCTACAAACACTCTATCATAATCTATGTCAGCATGTTGAGGTCTACAAACACTTTACAATGATCCATGTCAGAGAGTTGAGATCTACAAACACTCTACAATGATCCATGTTAGCGTGTTGAGGTCTGCAACACACTCTACAATGACCATGTCCAGCATGTGGAGGTCTACAAACAGTCTACAATGATCCATGGCAGCGTGTTGAGGTCTAGAAACACTCTACAATGATCCATGTCAGCGTGTTGAGGTCTACAAACACTCTACAATGATCCATGTCAGCGTGTTGAGGTCTGCAAACACTCTACAATGATCCATGTCAGCGTGTTGAGGTCTGAATGGTTGTACTCAAACACTTTGGTGAATTTATTTCAAATTGTGGTCTTATTTCAAAACGTGTCGACACACACCAACGCGTTTTGAATAAACTTGACACGTTTTGAAATAATTATTTCAAATCGCGTCGTTATTTCAAAACGTGTCGACACACACCGACGCGTTTTGAAATAAACTCGACACGTTTTGAAAAAAATTATTTCAAATCGTGTCGTTATTTCAAAAAAATGTCGGCAAAAGGCCTGTCCTATTTACAGGTGTTTCATACTTGAGCGCAAGGCGCGACCACACGTTGAGACAGGTGATCTGTTCAAGTAATTTTCCATTCCTTTCTGCTGCTTCAGAGACAGACAGAGAGAGAGAGAGAGAGAGAGAGAGAGAGAGAGAGAGAGAGAGAGAGAAAGAGAGAGAGAGAGAGAGAGGAGAGAGAGAGAGAGAGAGAGAGAGAGAGAAGCAGACGCACAGACAGGCAAAGTGAGAGAGACAGAGACAAAAACAGACAGATATAAAAGCAAATAGAGAGAGAGACAGAGAGAGAGAGAGAGAGAGAGAGAGAGAGAGAGAGAGAGAGAGAGAGAGAGAGCGACAGACGGACAGACAGAGACACAGACAGGATCTTGAACAAATCCAACGCTTATCCACCTCATTCATGATTCTGCTTGCTCGAACGTTGATTTTGCAAGCAAGAAAGTGTGTATATATATATATATATATATATATATATATATATATATTATATATATATATATATATATTGAATATAAACAAAGCTTGGATTGAAGAAATAGGGGAGATACGCATTCATATCTGCAGTGGTAGATGATTCTGCCTAACTAACAGTATGTGCATGAGTGGGTGAATGGGGAAAAAAAAATAAATGCTTCTCAAAATGAGCCTTCAGCAAGCTTATATTCTCCAAGGGGGAGACATCCTCCAATACGGAGGGAAAACTCACTAACATATAACTCCTGGTCATATACCGATATTTCGAAACTTGGTGGTTTCTCCTCAGTGACCGCGGAAAGTGGTAATTTGACTCCTCTGCCTTTTCAGTTTTAAGAAGAATGCAATCCCAGAAAAGGTTGGTGCGCAATACCGTAGTATGTTTGTTGAGTTTTAAAAAACCAACCAAAGGTGCCATCTAAGAAGCAAAAGAAATCATAAAAGAGCAAAACAAGCTACATTTTCTTGTGAAAAGTAGAAAATATAAAACGATATCCTCTAAGACACAAGTGCTGAGGGCCAGTTCTTGGAATGAATCCGAAAGGGGACTAAAATACAACAAACTAATAAATTCCAAGGATAAGTACCGCACCGTTCCAGCAACTTACAGAGCAGCTTGGTGTTGCAATGACTGCAAGAAATATTGAATTATAAACAAAGCTTGCTCTTATGTCTTAGATTGAAGAAATAGGGGGAGATACGCATTCATATCTGCAGTGGTAGATGATTCTGCCTAACTAACAGTATGTGCATGAGTGGGTGAATGGGGAAAAATAAAATAAATGCTTCTCAAAATGAGCCTTCAGCAAGCTTATATTCTCCAAGGGGAGACATCCTCCAATACGGAGGGAAACTCACTAACATATAACTCCTGGTCATATACCGATATTTCGAAACTTGGTGGTTTCTCCTCAGTGACCGCGGAAAGTGGTAATTTGACTCCTCTGCCTTTTCAGTTTTAAGAAGAATGCAATCCCAGAAAAGGTTGGTGCGCAATACCGTAGTATGTTTGTTGAGTTTTCAAAAAACCAACCAAAGGTGCCATCTAAGAAGCAAAAGAAAATCATAAAAGAGCAAAACAAGCTACATTTTCTTGTGAAAAGTAGACACTTGTGTCTTAGAGGATATCGTTTTATATTTTCTACTTTTCACAAGAAAATGTAGCTTGTTTTGCTCTTTTATGATTTTCTTTTGCTTCTTAGATGGCACCTTTGGTTGGTTTTTTGAAAACTCAACAAACATACTACGGTATTGCGCACCAACCTTTTCTGGATTGCATTCTTCTTAAAACTGAAAAGGCAGAGGAGTCAAATTACCACTTTCCGCGTCACTGAGGAGAAACCACCAAGTTTCGAAATATCGGTATATGACCAGGAGTTATATGTTAGTGAGTTTCCCTCCGTATTGGAGGATGTCTCCCCCTTGGAGAATATAAGCTTGCTGAAGGCTCATTTTGAGAAGCATTTATTTTATTTTTCCCCATTCACCCACTCATGCACATACTGTTAGTTAGGCAGAATCATCTACCACTGCAGATATGAATGCGTATCTCCCCCTATTTCTTCAATCTAAGACATAAGAGCAAGCTTTGTTTATAATTCAATATTTCTTGCAGTCATTGCAACACCAAGCTGCTCTGTAAGTTGCTGGAACGGTGCGGTACTTATCCTTGGAATTTATTAGTTTGTTGTTATATATATATATATATAATATATATATATATATATATATATATATATATATATACTAGCCGGTGTACCCGGCTTCGCTCGGGTATATCTGTACAATGATTTTCTTGCCACCCCTCTCTCACCACTTAAAAGACAATACAATAAAATTCAGCTTGGGTTTGTTTCGTTTTTCCCATGCTGAACCAATTGCCCCAGCCTCCTCCTATCTACTTCACCCAATTTCTTCGGACGCCCACTCCCTTCTTGCCTCTCAATCTGTTTTCCCTCACGAATTTTTTCGTAACACGATGCACAGTCCATAGACGGATGCGTGTACTTTGTGAACTTACCGATGTATTCTCAATTCCTTGATTGAAGTGCTCCAAAATGACAACTCTGTAGGGGCCGCAATAACCTAGTGGATGATGCGCTGGACTCATGATCCAAAGGTCGTGGTTTCGAATCCCAGCTTGGTCTTGGAAATTTTAACGTGGAATGTTTCCAGCTAAAATGACCGTGGTTCACCCCGATGTCCACCCTGGCCCCGCAGGTGTCAGGCTAATGTGACGGACCAGCCATCTGCATATCCTTGATTTGGGCACGGACGTTAAATCCAACTCAAACATGACAACTCTGTGAAAAGATTGCATTTTCACGATGTATCATGTCTATTGGAGGGCCTCTGGGTAGACAACATTTCTGGTCTCCCTGTTTGGCCCAAGTATAGTCAGTGTTCTGCGTTTCCAGTTCGTGATGCTGCAACGTAGAACACATTCCATGTGTAAAACACGGAACGGTCAGGTCTGCCCCCAAAGGGATGAAAATGTCTGACCCTGGCTCTTGATGATTGTCAGAGTGAAAGCTGGTTTCCTGGGAAACTGAAGCCATCAGAACTGGAATGGCAGGGTGAGTCCATGGGTTCCAGAGGAATTTGGGGGAGCAGCACCGGTTCACCTTTGTGGGGGCCACATGATATTTTCGCTTCTACAACGTTCCTGTGCAGTCTGGTGAAGACACATCGGGTGCCATTGATCCCCTTTGGCGGGTCCAGTGAGTGGAGAATGATCATGGGGACTCCAGATTTCAGCAACAGTTCATGCGGTGGAAGTCCAGAAATCTCAATGGAGTTCAGGAGTTCTTGTGGATAAAGGACTCCCTCATCATCATTCTGTCAACAGATCTGTACAGAGTTTCCTCTCCAGGGAAGTCAGCTACGATTTTTTCTGTTTAGCCTGTTGACAGTCTCGTTCAGAGAGGAGATTATAGCCCTTTCCGCTGACCAGTCTGAGTCTACACAGTGAGCATGAAGATCCAGGTAGACTGCTTCTATCAGATCCTCCTGGCTATCATAAAACCGGCATAGTGCTGGTGGGACCAAAATAGTATCTGGAAACATGACTCAATGGCACCATTGCCAATGTCAAGCAGAAGTTTGGCGAAGCTGGCCGTCTGGGGATTTCCAGACAGGTGGGCTCTCATATTGGTGGTTAGACGTTTAACAATCATGCTCCGCCACTTCTTCAGACAGGCGTTGACAATGTTGGCTCTGGTGCCATTGAGGATGACAGGGAGGATCTGCCAGAAGTCCCCACAGAACAGCGTTGGGATGCCTCCCATTAGCCTGTGCACTTGGGTGATGTTGTTACGGATGGTGTGCGGTGCGTGTTTTGTTGTCTGACTCTTGCTCTCAAAAGTTTGGATGCGTGTAATAATTATTCCCTACACACACCCACACCATACGTACATGGATAGCCAGGCAACACACGAGTTAGATTTCTTTTCTTTATAATTATGCTGCCTGAACCATCAAAACATACATTCATGTGAATTGGTACAAATTAATACATGTCACTACACAGCATATAGATCAAAATATCAATACATAGGAACTTCAATCATCAGATATCATATTACATATCTTGATATCACTCACAGATCTCGCCGGCGCCTTCCACAGTGTCTCACATATATATATATATATATATATTATATATATATATATAATATATATAATATATATATATATATATATACAGTCAACAGACTCGGTTCCACAGTACCCAAGCCACAGTCTACAACACTAAAAGAAGACAAAGAAGGATAACCAAGGTCCCCACATGATAAGCACAGCCGTTCACAAACACAAGCGATGAAGAAGAAGAAACAGGGTCTCTATATAACAAGCACAATAAATCACGTCGAACTATCAGAAGAAGAACCGCAAATTTACAAGGCACAATAATCCATAGCAGAAGAACCGCAGATTCACAAAGCACAGCAATCCACAGGAGAAGAACCGTAGATTCATAAAGCACAGCAATCCACAGATGAAGAACTGAAGATTCATAAAGCACAGTAAACCATAGAAGAAGAACCGCAGATTCATAAAGCACAGCAATCCACAGATAAGAACTGCGATTCAACACAGCAAGCCAACACAA
>JAFLJL010006558.1:0-11173 GCA_018398815.1 Conus ventricosus
GTGTGTGGGCCTCTGTGTGTGAGGGCCTCTGTGTGTGTTGTGTGTGTGTGTGTGTGTATGTGCGTGTGTGTGTGCATGAGTGTATGTGTGTGTTTGCATGTGTAGAGGGTTTGTGTGTGTTGTGTGTGTGTGTGTGTTTTGGGGTTTAAATAATAAAGTTGTAGCTGATTCCATGTCTTCCACACAATTAATCTATAAAGCTGTTGAAAAAGTATTTGCGATTCAAAAACTTTTTCTAACTTAGAATCCCCCTGGGAGAAATAAAACACCCCAAGTGCTGGGCAGGTGGGGCCGGCAACTAGCAATTAAAAGCTTACCTGCCCTGCAGAGCAGGGTCGTTGACACCGCCCTGAAAAGAAAGCCGTGGAACAGACACCGTTTTGTATATGAAGCGCGTTCAGTCACGGCCGCTTTTCCCTACGTTACTCTATGGGGGCGTTTTCAGTTTTGGCTATTTTTCCCCTACGCTACTCTCTAAAAACCTTAGTTAAATTAGTATTAAAAACGGATAACCCTGCACAGTATGTTTGTTTGTAGGGTCGTTATTTTTTGGTTACTTGTCAGAGAAACGGGAATGGGCGGCTTTTAGGCCACTTTCGCCCAAAAACTCGGGGGTGAAGCAAGTGACCCAGGATTGGTAAAATGCTGTTCTCTCAAAGACAATAATCTTTTATTCAACGCTCACTCGAGCATGAAGGTGAGATAAAGATAGTGGGGGAATTGCCGACCATTTTCGTCAGTTATTGAGTAGGGCTCGGGACCTCAGTGTGTGTTCAGCTGACAGCGTCGAACGAGCCGGGCTAGTGTTACTGTGCCTGCGTGCTGGTGTCCAGTATGTGAAATCAGCGCGAAAAGGGGAGCGTGGCATGCTCGTGGCGTGACACACGGTGCAGACGGAAAGGAAGGGAAGATGAGGGTGAAAGAGAGGGTTGAAGTAAAGCAAGGGGGTGTGGTGGGGAGAGGGGGGGCGTGGTCATGGACTGGTCAGTCTGCATCGAGTGGAGCGTCTTGATAGACTTCCAAACTGTTTTACTTTCATTTACAGGGGTAGTGTGACAATACAACTTTATTTCAATTTTTTGCTGTGTGGTTTGTTTGATGTGGTAAATACATATGTTTTTGATCGTGCAAAAAATCTGTCAATCTAAAAGCCTAAATACTTTTTTTTTATCAAAATTAAAACAAAAGAAGCCCAGATTCAAATCTTCATTCAATTTCCTTCAAAAATGATATGGGATTTCAATTTTTCTATCTTTTGTAGTTTCTGAGCTAGAATTTTTGTTAATTATCATGAGATTTCCCAGGCACCTGGGAACACCTTTGTTTGTCTTTTGTGAGGCATGAAGGGGAAGGGGGGTCTTTTTGTACATAAAGACTTAACTCCACCCCCTGTAAAAATGCCCCACGGGTTTTTTAGTCTGTATTTTATCCAGATTAACCCCCCGGATTTAATCCGGGTGTGAAAAATTTTAACTCCCTGCCAAAGGGGGGCAGTTTTTTCAGTTTGAAAAAACCCCCGGGGATTTAAATGTGTACACGGTTTTTTTTTTCGACTTAAAACGACCCCAGGGGAGTTACATTGTAACAGAGGGGGAGTTAATCGTCATGACTAAGATGACCCCAACCCACCTATTCCCAGAGTCTTTCTGTAAGGAAAGGGGAAGGGGGATTTAAAGTTCATCATCATCTCTCAAAATTGTCATCATAAACATTGTCACTCAAAAACAACAACCACCCACAGCAGCAACAACAACAACAGCAGCAAAAAACAGCAACAACGTCTTACAATCGGGGTCGTTTGGGTGTCGTCGTGTCGTCATATTTTTTAAATATAATTAAATTGTATATATACATCGCGAGAATTGAACCGATGTTGTGTGCGGGTGTGTGTGGGGTGTGGTGTTTGTGTGTGGTGTGTGGTGTTGTGTGTGGTGTGTGTGTGTGAGGGGGAAGAGAGAGAGAGAAGGAGAGAGAGAGAGAGAAAGAGGAGAGAGAGAGAGAGAGAGAGAATGCTTGGGCTTTATGAAAAAACCAACAGGAAAAATGTGCTTTGTCCAATCGAAAAACATAGTTCCCCTTTTATATTCGTGGGCACTTCCCCTATAAGGGAATTAAAACATCGATAGCGGGCTGAAAATATTTGGAAAAAAATGGTTTCATAGCGTTCGATTTTGGACACATCAAGGCAAAATGATTTCTGTTTCAAACAGTTTTCACGAAATGGACTGTTGCGCTCTCCCTTGTCGTATTGGAGTTTAAAATGACTTTTTGAGGGTTCATCCCAATCTTGAGTCGGGTAACGCCCCCCGGTTGGGTAAATAGACCTTTTGACGGTCCCCATTCCAATCTTGAGTGGGGTTAAACGCTCCCCCTTTATGTAATCCTATCCCATATTAAGTACAGAAAAAGGATGTATTACATAATAGGAATCTGCACGTTTCCCCTTAATAAAATGCGGCCTTTTATTTTTCTTTTTCTTTTTTTTACGCAAATAAATGCAAATTTCTGCAATTATCTGATTCCTGGTTTACCCAAATTCCAAAACTAAACTAGAATGCTTGGATCTGATTATCAAACTATTTAAATTTTAACTTTT
Organism: Conus ventricosus; assembly: GCA_018398815.1. NCBI lineage: Eukaryota > Metazoa > Mollusca > Gastropoda > Neogastropoda > Conidae > Conus > Conus ventricosus. The sequence continues at coordinate 2,597 of JAFLJL010006558.1, forward strand.
ACAAAATGTTCAGTTTTGACCAAAAGCTTTACAGTGGGTAAAATCCCGCCTCTTTACCGTTCTGCGAGAAAATTACACTGTGTAAAAAATCAGTCTAGTTGATAGCAATGCGTAAAAAGATTTATACATCCACAATCCCCTTTTCTGATCCCAAAGTAAAGCGCTTCTTTTTATTTAGCATTTCCACGATTACGAAATGAACATCAGTATCCTCTCCCCCCCCCCCCCGAAAAAAGAAAAAGAAAAAAAACCAACCCCAGATTTTTGCATAATTTATAAATATACTTCTGTTTGAAGGTTAGTAATATTGTGATGAAATAAAAAAGTCGTCAGCAAAGAAAGTATAACATTTCAAAAAAATTTGCGGATTATTGTTATCGGCTTACCATTGGTGTAGTTTCTTTGTCTTTTATTACTGGGAGGAAAACAAGACAACAACAAACCCCCCTTTTGGAAGTCCATGAATAAACGCTGCGTTGTATTGAGTACTTCAAAAAAACGGGGGCTGCAGAATCCACTGTTTCTTTTTATCTACGTATATATGATCGTGTTTTCTTTTTTTTGGGGAAAGTACAAGTGTGAGTAGGGGGGTTGACAGACTTGGATGGAACCGAGAGGGATGGAAGGGGGGTGGGGGGGGGGGGGTAGTAAGACCATCGGGAAACCAGTGATATACTTTTTTTTTTCTGAAGTTCTCTTCCCCCTTTTCCCTCCTCTCTCTCTCTCTTCTCTCTCTTCTCCTCTCTTTTCCTCTCCTCTTTTAAGGGGGAGTAAAGCGAGTTCTGAGGGGGGAACGTTGTTTATCCACTGTTGAATATTCTGTATCAGCTGAGCCATTGTTCTTAGAAAGCTCTTGGTGGGTGAATTCTTTTAAAAATTTGATGCGTTTCCCTTTTGGGTTTGTTGAAGAGGTGTTGGATGGTTTTACATCAATTCAAATGATCGGACAGTAGAATGATGAGGGTATATTTCACGGAAAAAGGTTTTGACACAGGTGTTCGTTTAAGTCAATTATATAAAAAGACAAACGACAGCTTAAATACGTGGAGTTAACAGCCCTGAGCCAAAAACACGTGTGCGTGCGACATACGGCGTGCGTGCGTGCGTGCGTGTGTTGCGTGCGTGCTGCGTGCGTGCGTGCGTGCGTGCGTGTGTGTTGTGGTGCGTGTGTGGGGGTTCATCGTCATTACGGGATCACGATTGGCGAATGAGTTCACAATAATCACTTACGTTTTTTCAATTGCACACGGTTTGGGTGAAATCAAAATGAGGTAAAAAAACTAACAAAACTTTGATCAAGGTTCCTGATTTTCAGGAACTTCTCTTTATTTTACCCCTTGAAAATCACTAACTCCAAAACAAAAGGGAACCAAAACCTGAGTTGAACCAATTTAATTTTTAATTTTCAAAGCCAAAAAGAAAATCCACAAAAATAACCACAACAACAACGGGGGGGGCCGAACCCCCCAAACCCGCCGCAAAGAAAAACCCCTTAAGTTAAAAGTAATATAAATAACGACCCTTGCTGCAAAATTAAACCAAAAAACGGAAACGCAATTTAAAAGGGTTTGTTTTTTTTGTTTTGGTTTGTTTTTTTGTCGATTGATAATTTCCCATTTTAAAGCAGTTTAAAAAATTTGAAAACGGGTCCCCCCTTTTTTTCCCCCCAAACCAAATTTTTTTTTTTTTTTTTTTTTCCCCCCCCCCCCCCCCCCCCCCCCCCCCCCCCCCCCCCCCCCCCCCCCCCCCCCCCCCCCCCCCCCCCCCCCGTTTTCGAGCAGATGTGTAAAATGTCTGCAGGCGGGGTTTGGGTGACCTTTTTTTTCTCAGGCAACCGCAGAGAATGAAAATAGCTTTTTTTCGAACACTTTCGTGAAATGGCGTATGTCTGTATAGGACTTTGTAATTTATCATTTTTGTTGATAGATTCTGGTTGTTGGGTGGAATAAGGATTTAAGACCAAATGGCTTGGATACGGTTTTGTTAATTTTTGCCGTGAAAAAGGGTGGGAACAGCGCCAACACATCTCGGAATATCTCGCACATCAAAACGCCTAGGGGGGAAAAAAGCAGGGGGCTTTCTAACATTTTTTTGGGCCAAAGGAAGGAAAATTTTAGGGTTTTGGGGGAATTTAATTTACCAGATATTGTTGGGGGTGAAAAGCCTACTTGGGTAATCAATCGTAAAAAAATTAAACTCATTTTTTTGATGCCACCAAAGCCCTTTGGGTTTTGTAAAATCAGTTGACACCAACCGGGGAAGGCATTCCGGGATTTATTTTTTCCCCAATTTGTCCGGGTTTCCAAATTCAAAAGTTTCGGGTTGGGAAAAACATATTAGAGAAGGTGTCAGAGAAAGTAGACGCTCACCCCAATTATTAAATTCGATGTTTTCGGAAGGTGTCATAAAAACAAAAATATGGTTTACATAAGGAGTAAGGACGGCAACATTGGGTTTCCCAAACCCTGAGAAACAACCAAATAACCTATACGGGACCCTAAAGGGGGAAAGAAAACTTCAAAAAACAAGCATTTTTGTTCATTTTCTAAAACCCAAACCTTAATTTAACGTTAGACAAAGGTGAAAAAAAACCCCCCGAAATAAAAACATAAAAGTAAAAAAAGCAGAGTATTGAAGTTATGCCAAACATGAAAAACAAAGCTACTGGCCCGAGGGGTTTCCCTGCAACTCTTAAAATTATGTCCCAATGAATTTGGTGGGGTTTTAAACCAATTATTTTTCCAGTTCACTGGCCGGGATAATACCTGATAGTGGCGAGGCGAGCATTGTTCCCTTATTTAAAAAGGTGACAAAACAAAACAAGAACTATGACCTGATTCTTACATCCTACACTAATTCTTGAACACATAATAATAAAACGGAAAAGAAATGAGGAGGGAACAGGGGAAAAGATAAACAAAACAAGTGGGGATGTTTTTTCTCCCCCAAAGGGAAACCCAACCAGAGAACTTTTTTTCAAGACTGGCACAGCCTTTTTTAAACTTGAATAAAGTCAACAAAACAAACAACAAACTAAAACGGGGAAAAACAAGCGCAGGCCAACAAATGAACTGTCTGGCAAGATTTGGACTTTAGGGGGGGAGAGGGGGGTTTTAAATGGAGAAACTGGGAAAAATGAAAAAAAAAAAAAAAAAATTAAAAAAAAAAAAAAAAATGTTACAGATAGAAAACTCTTCTCAAACTGCATAAGGGGAAACCCCGCAATCCCTTTTGAAGGCGAATATTTGATTTCCTGCTCCGAGGCCTTTCGCCCGCGGATCGGGGCCATCAGGGAGACACGGCTGATGATAGCATAAAGGGCATCTTGACAAATAATTTTCTTAAATAAGCCCGCATGGTTTTTTACACGAAGGGTTGTGAGACTCAATTAAACAAATCCAATGATTTTAGTAACTGTCTTAACCAGACGCAAATAGATGCAAATTTTTTTAGATTTTTCTAAAGCCTTTGATAAGGTTGACCATGAGGGCCTCGCTTAAATTAGAAACATTGGATTGGGGGTTCTTTGCTAAAAAGGGCGATCATCCCCCGTTGGAGAACGCAGAAAGTTGTTGTGGAAGGGGCGTACCCTTTTTAAAACCCGTCTTGTCGGGTGTCCAAGGGAACTTTTTCGGGCCCTTGGTTTTTCTTAATTTTATTAAATGCCTAAGTAGAAACTCCTCCCCGGGAAATACTAAAAGGGTTTTTTTAGGCAGTTTAGATAAAGAAAATCAGAAGCAAAAATGATACACGCATTTTACAAGAAGACTAAACGCTTTACCAAAAGTGGGAAAAACTTGGAAAAAGGGAATTTCTTCCCCAAAGTGCCAAGTTTGCGTATATGTAACAAACGCTCACTAATTAGATCGATTATCTTTCCATAATATTTTTCTTTAAAAAAACTAATGCGCAAAAAATTTGGCGTGATTATAGATAGTCGTCCCCTGGGAAAAAACATTTCAATTTAGTATGTAAAAACAAATAACTTTGCTTTCTTTAAAAGGGAAAATCAATGACGCCCCCCCAAAGTTTAAAAAAAGATGCACAAAACACTGTTTGCCTACTGGAATATGGGGCCATTTTGGGATCCTTACCTCAAAAGACATTGATAACCCTTGAAAAAATTTAGAAGAGGCGCCGGTCGTAACGGGACCCCTCAGAGAAAGGGGGAATACTAGGAAGAACATGAGGAATTAGAATGGAAACCCTTTGAAGGAGGGGTTTTAAATTTAAAAATAAAAACCCTTTTTTTAAAAGGGAGAGCTAAAGTAAATTTAATTCCAATGGAACAACTGTATTGAATAAAAGTGCCCAGGAGTGGGGCAAGTTTTAACCCAAATGCATCAAATATTGACAGCCACTTTTCATTTTTTTATCCCAGTTCTTACGGTGTGAATCCACTGCCGGTGCCATCAAGATTGCCCCAAAAGCAATCTCATTCAAAAAACAAAAATTTATTTGACAGTTTTTGAGATCGCAATTGACGATTTTCTTTTTTACTTTCCCCTGAATTTTACTATTACCCCGGGCCTAATTTGACCATTTCTTTATCTTTTTTTGAATATCGGTGCGACCCCTTGTTGTAAATTGCTCCCGGGGGCCCAAAAGTCTGAGTCGCACTGTTTTATGTTATTTATTTTTCTTTTTAACAAGCGCGTGGTGCCTACTCGTTTTTGGTGAACCATATTTTAGGAAGAAAAAGAAGAAGAAGCTAAACGCGAGGTCCGTATCATCAAACCCACTGCCTTTTTAAAGCAGCTGAATCAAACATGCCCTGGCATTTAAACTTGTCTTTCTTTTCTTCTTTTTTTTCTTCTTCTTCTTCTTCTTCTTCTTCTTTCTTCTTCTTTTCTTCCGATTCCAACAGAGAAGAACTGTCCTGGGGGAATCCCAAAAAAAGCAGACCGATTTAAGTTTTTTTAAAATTTTTTTGTTTTATGTTTTAAAACAAAAATTAAACCGAAAATTTTCTTTGATGAGGGGTTCCACATTTCAAAAAGACAGGCAAGCTGGAAATCTGGCCTTTAAGTAAGAAAAAAAAGGGAAACAAAACAGAACTGATCCAACCTATATAAACAGATAAGAGAGAGATGACTAATCCAAACAGTTTGCCCCGTTTCGAGGGTTTGGTTCTTTACATTTTAGAGATTTGGTTTTATTGCTCATTTAGAAGGAAGGGGAAAAAAGGTCGTATCAAGAAAAAGCAGAAAGACGCTAAGCGTCCGATGTGTCGGAAAAAAAGATTCCCCTGCCCTTACTAGAATAAAAAAATATGAGAAAAATGATGCCCAGGGTTACCACACAGAACCACAGTGGGGGGCAGTTTCACGACATAATAAGATCCCCAAGTGCAGCACAACACAAAGAACAGTAACGAGTTAATGATACATTCCCAAGCACCCAAATTGTTTTTTTGCCCTCTTTTATCCTCTATATAATTGCCTTTCTTTGTCTACATCTACCCGCTCTTCTTAAGGCAACGCAATGCAAAAAGTGAACACTGACACAGTGGGGTCAGGAGTTTTTTTTTTTTTTGGGGCAACCCAAAATCTGCAAACTCAAAGAGCTCGAGGCTGAAAACTCTGAAACAGTCGTTTGGTCCTGCAGGGATGCCAGCAAAACACCTCCAAGCTGCACGATCGTTTCGTTTGTAGAGGGGGCCCGCTTTGTGATGTGTTCTGGAACTAAGCGCCAATATTTAATGTAAGTTGCTGCCGCTTTGTGATGGTATCTGCTGAACAATCCGTAATCTTTTTAAGGGGTTTCTGCTTTGTGTGGGATTGCTGAACAAGTTTTCTGTTTTTAAATTGAGGGACGTTTTCTTTGTAAAGTAGTATCGCTGAACTGAGTCGTCAATATTCATGCAGAGGGCTGCTGTTTTGTGTATGGTACTGCTGAACTAAGCCGCAATTTTTTTATGCACAGGTCGCTGCTTTGGCGTCGTATCTGCTGAAGAAGCCGTCAATTTTTTTGAAGGTGCTGCGCTTTTTTTTTTTGGTACCTGCTAAACGAGCCGCCAAAGTTTTAGTACAGGGCGTGCTTTTGTGCACGGTATCTGCTGAACTTAGCCGTCAAAGTTTTATGTAAGGGGGCTGCTGTCTGTGCACGGTATCGCTGAACTAAGCCCTCAATGTGTTTATGAGACACCGGTTTTAAACCCCCTCCCTTGGGGATCCAACTGCTTTCTTGGGTCACTGCGCACTTTCTGTGGAAGAAAAGTGGCCCATCCGCCCCTTCCCCCCCCTTCCTTTTCTATCCCTTTCCCTTTTTAGCCGCCTCTCTTCCCCCCCCTTCCTTTTTTATGCCTTCCCTTTTTATCCGCCTCCTTCCCCCCCCTTTCCCCTTTTTTATGCCTCTTCCTTTGAACTTTTAACTCCTGTCAGTGACACATTGTCTGTTTATAATTGAACATACGTATGGAGAATGTTGGTTGGAACACCATTGTTGTTGATATTTTGAAATTTGTTCCCAGAACTCAAATTGCCCCGATATACTTTTTTTCTAGTTATGAAGGAATGAAAAAGGTAGGAACAGTAAACGATAAACATAAACAAGTGGGGGATTTTTTGCTCCCATAAAAAAACCAACACGAGTAACTTTTATTCAGGACGGGACAGCCTTTTTTAAAATTTAATAGACTCAGACAAATACATAACGAACAATCTTTTAGTGGGGAAAAAACACGCGCAGGCCAACAACTGAACTGTCTTCATAGTAATGACTTGGGTAAGATTTGGACTTAAGGAGGGGGTGTGTGTGTGTTGTGTGTGTGTGTGTAATTGAAGATGGAGAAACTGGAACATGAAATTAAGAGAATATGTTACAGATATGAAAACGCTTCAAACCCCTGCATAAGGGGAAACCCTCGCAATCCCTTTTGAAGCAGAATATTTGTATTGCCTGCTCCGAGGCCTTTCCTTCCGCTGGTCGGGAAATCATCAGGGAACACGGCTGTTGTGTCCCGTGCCCTGGTATCAAAAGAGACACACCACAGCCATAATACTGTGGTGTTTCTCACCACCAAGGATGCAAAAAAGAATCCAATAGCAAACCCCCAGAGCAGCCGCGAAGAGTATAAATGAAACCAAACCCAAAGTGGGGGAGGAAAAAAGTTGCTGAAAAACTAAAGGCACTATGCAAATAGAAAAAAATGTAGGGACAATCTTTGAGCCTACGCTTGAGGATCCACCCAAAGATGCAAGGGAGATCAAAAGACAAACACACAGACGGACAGAAACAAATACAAAATAACCTCAATTTAATCAAAACAAAATCGAAAATGAAATGAGGTAAGAACAATAAACGATAAACAGTAAACAAGTGGGTATTTTTTGCTCCCATAAGAAAACCTAACACAGAGTAACTTTTATTCAAGAACTGGCACAGCCTTTTAACTTGAATAAGTCAGACAACTACATAGACAACAATCTAATAGTAAGGGAAAAAACACGCGCAGGCCAACAACGAACTGTCTTTTATAGTAATACTTGGCAAAGATTTGGACTTAAGGAGGGGGTGGGGGGGGGTTTGAAGATGGGGAAACCGGGGAAAATGAAATTAAGAAAATATGTTACAGATATGAAAACGCTTCACTACTGCATAAGGGAACCATCGCAATCCCTTTTGAAGGCAGAATATTTTGTATTGCCTGCTCGAGGCCTTTCGTCCGCTGGGGCGGAACTCATCAGGAAGACACGGCTGGTTGTGTCTGCGCTCCTGGTGTGAAATAGAGACACACCACAGTCCATAATACTGTGGTGTTCTCACCACCAAGGATGCAAAAAATCCAATAGCACCCCCAAAGCAGCCAGCGAAGAGTAGTAAATGAAACCAAACGAAATGTGGGGAGGAAAAAAGTTGTTGAAAAACTAAAGGCATTATGCAAATAGATAAAAAAGTAGGGGACAATCTTTGAGCCTATGCCCTTTGGGGTCCACCCAAAGATGCAAGGGAATCAAAAGACAAACACACAGACGGCCAAAACAAATACAAATAACCTCAATTTTAAATTTAAAAAAAACAAAATCGGAAATGAAAAGAGGTAGAAAACAGTAAACAATGGGGTATTTTTTGCTCCCTTAAGAAAACCTAACACAAGAGTAACTTTATTCAAAACTGGCACAGCCTTTAAACTTGAATAAAGTCAGACAAATACATAGACAGCAATCTAATAGTTGGGGGGGGGGGGGGGGGGGGGGGGGGGGGGGGGGGGGGGGGGGGGGGGGGGGGGGGGGGGGGGGGGGGGGGGGGGGGGGGGGGGGGGGGGGGGGTGGGGGGGGGGGGGGGGGGGGGGGGGGGGGGGCAAGTGCAGGGCCCAAAAACTCAACTGTCTCATAGTAATGATGGCAAAGATTTGGGCTTAAGGAGGGGGGGAGGTTTGAAGATGGAGAAACTGGAACATGAAATTAAGAAAATATGTTACAGTAGAAACTTACTGCTGCAAAGGGAACCTCGAAATCCTTTGGGGGCAGAATATTTGTATTGCCTCTCTGAGCCTTTCGTCCGCGGTCGGAACTCATCCGGGAGACACGCTGGTGTTCAGCGCTCCTGGGGTCAAAAGAGACACACCACGGGGAA
>JAFLJL010006559.1:0-11549 GCA_018398815.1 Conus ventricosus
AAGGGGGATAATGTCCATGGCTGAAATACCAGTTGTGTCAGGTTAGGTGAGGGTGATGTCCCTGTCATTCGATCAGCATCATTCGATGTGTTAAGTGCTGTTGTCTTCAACCAAAAACAAAAGAAGAAAAAAAAAAGAAAAAACACAATTGTGTGTGGCAGGTGAAAGCATGTTGAACAATTTTCATCCGGTTATTTAACTCATCTTTTCAGCAAGTCATGAACAAAGACTTGGCATGCACTTTGTGGAATAGACAGCAATTTGAGGAGGAGGTGAAAGCAGACATAATATGCATGTATGTAACTGTTTATCAAAGTCCATTCTAAATGCACAAAAAGAGATAGAAAAAGTTGAAAACATATGAATGCAGTCAGGAACCAAAAGAGAGTGTGAGTGATTGGTTTCCTATGATGCCAGTCTGTGTCAGTCTGTGGGTTGTTAGTTGCATGTATGCATGTGAGCTGCCACAGCCTAAACATCCAGTTTATTTTGAATTTCAGTTATAGTGTGAAAATATAACACCTCTTTCCAAGTCATCAGTTTACAAAAGAGAACGCATGATTCAGTAGTTGAAATGCAGATGAACCACACATGAGCTCACATACTGTGCATATCATACATTGTCTATCTCTCTCTCTCTCTCTCTCTCTCTCTCTCTCTCTCTCTCTCTCTCTCTCTCTCACACACACACACACACACACACACACACACACACACACACACACACACACACACACACACACACACACACCTGCACATGCATACACTCTCTTTTTCTCCTCCACTTTCCCTCTTTCTTCCCAATATCCCTCTTCCTCCATTCCTCTCTTCTTCCGACTTTCTCTCTTTTCCCCCCTCCCTCCCTGCTCTCTCCCTCTCTTCCTCACCAGTTCATAATTCTGACAGTTCCAGATATGTAGTTATGTGTAGTAGGGGACCATCGGTGCAAAAATCATCTGAGTTACTTACAGTTTACGCCCCAAAAAAATTCAGATTTTAATTAGTCAGAAGACACTAGACAATCATACATCTGTAGTGACTCAGTGTTTTTATAGCAAAAAGAATCAAAGGTTTAAAAGAGAGAATATGATTAGAGCATGTAGGTTTGTGATTGTATGTATGTGCGTGTGTGTGCCTGCTTGCATGGGTGTGTGTGTGCATTTGTGTGTGTTTCTGTATTTCCAGTGGTTGGTGAGCCAGTGGAGAAGAGTGACATCCATCTCATCATGGAGTATGCCAAAGGGGAGGCCCGGGGGCAGTACCAGTCATCTCGTGCCAACAGGTTGTTCACTGTGTATTGTCTTTACATGTACCTCTGCATTATGAAGCTGGTATATATACAAGTGCAGTGCTTTACATTCGATAAAATGGGGTACAGTACCCTTTGAAGCCAAAGACCGTTGAAAGAAAAATAAATGAAAAGGGTAGAACACTTAGTAAAGTGTATGTCTGAATTTTCTTCATGAACTGATCATTGGTTGTGGAGAAACGGGTTTGAACCAAATTTCATCAACTCTACCAAACTGGCAATTAAGACATAAGTCGTTTTTTACACAAATACCACAAGCCACAAAACTGTCCTGTCAGTGACTGAATGGGTCATTACGGGTCATTGCCAATGAAAACAGTTTTGGCCATGGCTTTTTTTGTACCAAATGACCGTGTCCATTTTTCATAAGATAGACCACCTTAAAAGTGTCCAGCTTGCTCACTGTTACCCTGTCTGAGAGTGTCAGTTGTTGTTGTTGTACCCTGACAGAAACTCCAGGCATCATCTGAACAGCCAAAGTACTTGAACACTATGGTACATTTGGTGTCATATTATTATACTTACCATGTCAACCATAGAAATTCAACACAGTTAGTTAGCTCTGAAAGGCCAATTTTTTGTGGCTATGCATAATAAGACAAATAAACGTACGCCCACCCGATTTCCCCCACCGGGGAAGGAGCCGGTGTTAACCTCCTGTTCCTCATTCAGCGAGGCATATGCGCAAGGTAACCCCGAGAACCATAGCGCTACGGAAGGGAGGGTGGGCATTAGAGTCTGACATGGTAAGTATACTACCAAACAGGAGTATAATACAAAATCCCCATTTTTGGCATCAATATACTTTACCATGGCTGATGATACTCCTGAGGGCACTCCCTGGTAGACAGGCAAGTATTAATCCCAAAATACCCAACAAAGAATGGAGTTTTGTGTGTATGACGGTTTTTTTCTCCTGCCATTAAAGCACCCTACCCAACTTCGGGAAGGTGCATGCTATGTGTAACGTGTCATCCATAAAAAACGACAAACTGGCCTTCTTTCCGAAAGTTGGTGATGGGATTTTACATTGGCAAAATGTTATGCGTGGTTTTACAAAAGGAACCTCGGTTTATAGTCTCATCAAAGGACTTATGGAAATGGAGTCGGAACCAATGTCAACTCCAAGGGAAAATCCCCCTGAAAACCCGAAACAGCCCGGCGGAATTCGAACCTGCAAACCCCGGGATCACGAGTCCGGCGCTGTACCCAACCGGGCTATTCCGCCCCACTACGTACAAATGCATCAGCTGGGGATAGAACATTACGTGTTTGACCGTTTTTTGATTACCCTGCCATGTGGGCAGCCACACTCCAACTTTGGGATTTTGGAGACTGATAATTTTATGCTAGGAGCTTGTCACAACTGAAGACAATCCCTGCATAACTAGCAGCATAACAACATTTTGATGTAGCCTTGGTGTTCTACTGAGTGTCGTGAAAGTGCCCATTATGGCAAAGAATAATCATGTCAGAATATCTGAACTCATGAAAATTGTTGCTGGAAGTATAATTAGTTCCATGATTTCTAGAAAAAGGCTCTGAGATGGATCTGAAACACTGATGGTATAACTTTGGGGCAGGTGGGGACAGGAGGGGCAGGGTAGAGGGGAGATGAGCTTGATCAGTTGTACTTAAACTTCATGTTTATGTCTTAGAGCTGTGCACAGAGGGGGGGGGAGTGTAAGCGGATATCCATTCTCATGAGCTAACGCTAAACCAAATGCATTTTGTATGGTTTAAAAAATGCTTTCATGTGTTTCGTTATGACTCCACGCGGAATTATGATGTCGATCCTCATGAGCTAATGCTAAGCCACCGAATGCACTTCATCTGGTTGAAAAAAAAAAAAAGAAAAGCTTTCAATGTTTTGTTAGGACTGCAGGCAGAATGAAGGAAGAGGAAGAAAAAGAGAGGATGTATTGTGATGGCTGTCTTTCCTCCTGGGGCACAGGCCACCAACACGGTCCACCAGGAGTGTCTGCCCTGGGCTGTCTCTGCCAGCTGGTTCCAGGTGTCACCCACCTCCCTGTCGGCCTCAGGGTCCTGATGCTGTGTGTTCTTTGTGCAGTATCTTTTTTTTTTTTAAATTAAATTCATTTTGTGTTGTTGAAGCTGGAGATGGTTCACGCAGCCCATGACCTATCCATCCCAATCTTTTTAAAAATTAAATTTGTTTTCATTCGAGTCATCAATCTTTTCTCTAATGTATTGGCAAGTAGTGCTGAGAACTGCCAGAGCAGCCATTCATGAGGGTTTTATCTATGTGGTGGCTTGCGTTGTCTTCCAGGTTTCTGATCCACACAGTAACGCTCACGTTGGGGATTCAAAATCTTGATCTTTCTGCACTCCATATGTTGTTTAGTGATGAAATGCAGTTCTAGTCCTTGCTGAGCACAGCTCTCACATCTGTCCCAACCTGTCTGACCATAATGCTAGCGACGCATGTGAAGGAGTCTGCCTTCTCATGTCTTCTCCACTAAATGTGAGTGGGTCAGTGTTGTATTGTTGATCTTGAAGATCTCAGTCTTTCCCCTTTCTGGATTCCAGTCAACTTGTGACGAAGTATTTAAACGCCTGTGGATTCCGAGACCAACTTATGAGATCGTTAAAGCGCCTGTGGATTCTGAGATTCTATCTGAAACTGTTGGCAGGTTGATTCTGCACAATGACCAGGTCAACCCCTACTTGTCTGGACTGGAGGAGTTTGCTGAAGAATTGCTACATTTCAAGCCCAGCTTGATTGTCGTTGGAGGCCTGCAAATGATGGACAACTTCCCTACAAAGATAGTGAGTTGGGTTATGTTGTGCTGTTGTTGATGGTGGAGATGCCGTTCTTTACTGCGTATTTATATAACACTGTTGTTTTTCTTCTTTTGTCTTTTAGTTTTTTTCTAGCCTCTTCTTTGTCTCTGTTTTCTCTCTCTCTCTCTCTCACTCTCTCTCTCTCTCTCTTCCTCTCTCTCTCTCTCTCTCTCTCTCCTCTCTCCCCTCTCACTTTCTCTCTCTCTCTCTCTCCTTCCCCCCCCCCCCCCTGCCCCCCTCTGTACCTGTCTGTGTCTCCCACCTTCTCTTACACCAGGAAGAAGGAAAAGAAAAAATATGCAATGGAACAAAACAGTTGATTTTTTTTTTTTCCAAAGTTTTGAATGGAAATAGATTCATTGATATGAATAGGTAATCAAGGCCCATTTGTCTTGTTATTTTCCTGTGGTCGACACCCCACGTTTCTCAAAACATAGACATGTCGCTTCACAGAGAAGTTTTCAGTGTATGGCACACCAAGACTACCAGTGTTTCACAGAAGTTTTCAGTGAATGGCATGGCAAGACTACCAGTATTTCACAGTTTTCAGTGTGTGGCATGGGCAAGACTACCAGTGTTTCACAGAAGTTTTCAGTGTATGGCACACCAAGACTACCAGTGTTTTCACAGTTTTCAGTGTATCGCACATCAAGACTACCAGTGTTTCACAGTTTTCAGTGTATCGCACATCAAGACTACCAGTGTTTCACAGAAGTTTTCAGTGTATCGCACATCAAGACTACCAGTGTTTCACAGAAGTTTTCTGTGAATGGCACATCAAGACTACCAGTGTTTCACAGAAGTTTTCAGTGAATGGCATGGCAGACTACCAGTGTTTCACAGAAGTTTTCAGTGAATGGCATGGGCAAGACTACCAGTGTTTCACAGAAGTTTTCAGTGTATGGCATGGCAGACTACCAGTGTTTCACAGAAGTTTTCAGTGAATGGCATGGCAGACTACCAGTGTTTTACAGAAGTTTTCAGTGTGTGGCAGGGCAAGACTACCAGTGTTTTACAGAAGTTTTCAGTGTATGGCATGGCAGACTACCAGTGTTTTACAGAAGTTTTCAGTGTGTGGCATGGCAGACTACCAGTGTTTTTACAGAAGTTTTCAGTGTGTGGCATGGCAAGACTACCAGTGTTTTACAGAAGTTTTCAGTGTATGGCATGGCAGACTACCAGTGTTTCACAGAAGTTTTCAGTGAATGGCATGGCAGACTACCAGTGTTTTACAGAAGTTTTCACAGTATGGTATGGCAGACTACCAGTGTTTTACAGAAGTTTTCAGTGTATGGCATGGCAGACTACCAGTGTTTTACAGAAGATTTCAGTGAATGGCATGGCAAGACTACACTGCAGTGTTTTACAGAAGTTTTCAGTGAATGGCATGGCAAGACTACCAGTGTTTTACAGAAGTTTTCACAGTATGGCATGGCAGACTACCAGTGTTTTACAGAAGTTTTCAGTGAATGGCATGGCAGACTACCAGTGTTTCACAGAAGTTTTCAGTGAATGGCACATCAAGACTACCAGTGTTTTACAGAAGTTTTCAGTGAATGGAATGGCAGACTACCAGTGTTTCACAGAAGTTTTCAGTGAATGACATGGCAGACTACCAGTGTTTTACAGAAGTTTTCACAGTATGGCATGGCAGACTACCAGTGTTTTACAGAAGTTTTCAGTGTGTGGCATGGCAAGACTACCAGTGTTTCACAGAAGTTTTCAGTGTGTGGCACATCAAGACTACCAGTGTTTCACAGAAGTTTTCAGTGAATGGCTTGGCAGACTACCAGTTTGATATCTGTCCCAACATTGTCTGTCTTCCTGCTTTGTTGAAACAAGAAGAGCTTTTTCAGTGGTTGGGAAGTGTGATGGCGTCTGGTCTGGAAGGATGGTTGCTGTGAACGCGCTGAAGGGAGACGCCAGATTAATGTGTACTATGTGCTGGCATGTCCTGGTGAAGTTATGTCCCTTTGATGACTTTTCTTCTAGCCTTAGCAGTATTTGCTGAGTGTGTGGGTATGTGTGTGCATGCACATGTTAGTGTTTGTGAGTGTGTGTATGTATATATGTGTGTGTGTGTTTCATACACAATCAACGCATGGTGAAATCATTTCTCAATTGCGGTGTAAGCTGATGTTGCGTGAAAGTCGCAGATTAGATTTCAGATGCACTTGATGGCAGGAGTGGGACTTCGGTGAACACAAGTTGTGTATAGGCTGAAAGCTTCAGTGCCCTTTAAAGAGTCAGTGGCATTTTGCTTTCACTTGCCTGTCTTGAGAACTGCGTTTATCAACTTGTATTGTTTACGGTCAAGGTGACAAGATTTCATGATTTTGTGTGCAGATGAGCGAGTGAACAGATTAGACAAGCTGCAATCAGTTTCTGAAGAACCTGCCTCTGACTTCAAGAGTTCATTTTGAAATGGCCTCATTCACAGATGAGAAGCTCCTTCAGGAGATTTTGAGCAGTGTGGTGATGTTATTCCGACTCCTTGGGCATGAACGAGCAGGAGTTACCCAACATGGTGTCTTTGCTGGAGGATGGAAATGTAACTTTCCTGTCCGACAGCCATCCTCGTGTGGCTACAGTCCTGGATCAGATGCGCACCGTCTACAGCTATCTGAGCAAAACACCCCTCACGGCAGGCAAACGGAGATTGACTCGCCTTCACGTACACACTCTGGCATTTCAGGCGATTTTAACGGCCAAATCCTCCTCCTGGAAGAACACGATGTCCGCCTCGGCCAAGGCCTCTCTGACAGCACACCGGCACGTTTGTGGCTCCCACAATATCGATTTGATGAAAACCAAAATACTGCTGGACGACTCGTTTGCAGCCAGCCAAGACAAGTCCAGTCGTAGGATCCGTCTGATTGACAACCATCCGGTGTCCTGCTGGGAAGAGGAAGACTACGAGCTGTGTGTGGCGCCAGGGTTGGTGTGCACTGAGGTGCGTCAGACTGCTGGAGGGGGAGATAACATTTCATCCGCAGGACTGGTGCTTCAGATTTAATCTTTCTGCTCTACCAAATAACATTCTGCTTTTGGATTGTTTCCGGTGTAATTCTGATGGAATTGAGTTTTAAACCTGCTTGCTAATTCCTTTTGACATCTTATCTGTTTTTCTCTAGTCTTTCTCCAAATGCTAGAGACTGTACCTGTGTTTAAACAGATTTTTTTAAAACTTCTTGTTAATGAAAGTGAATAATTTTTAAGTAAAAGGTGATGTAGAAGAATATTTTTAAACTGCTTACTAATTCATTTAGATATCTTATCTATTTTTCCTGGTCTTTCTGCAAATGCTAGAGACTGTACCTGTGTTTAAAACAGATTTTTTTTTAACTTCCTGTTAATGAAAGTTAATATTTTCAAGTAAAAGGTGATGTAAAAAAAATTGTTTTAACTGCATACTAATTCATTTAGATAGCTTATCTATTTTTCCTGGTCTTTCTGCAAATGCTAGAGACTGTGCCTGTGTTTAAACAGATTTTTGTTTTCTAACTTCTTGTTAATGAAAGTTAACAGTTTTCAGGTAAAGATGATATAAAAGTAGATTTTTTACCTGCATATTACAACATTTAGATATCTTATCCATTTCCGGGTCTTTCTGCAAATGCTAGAGACTGTACCTGTGTGTAAAACAGATTTTTTCTTTTTAAACTTCTTGTTAATGAAGATTAATAATTTCAGGTAAAAGGTGATGTAAAAGAATATTTTTTGACTGCATACTAATTCATTTAGATATCTTATTATTTTTCCTGATCTTTGTGCAAATGCTAGAGACTGTACTTGTGTTTCATCACTTTTTTTTTTACTTTTTGTTTATGAAAATCAATGACTTCAAGTAAAAGGTGATGAAAAATTATATTTTTTCCTACTTTTGATATATAGTAAAAAATATTGATTGGAACTCTGTGAGAAAAATCAATAAATACGGCATAAAAGTATTCTGTAGCATGAGCGATAAGCTCATGGTTTGACAAAAAAAAAAAATTAAAAGAAAAAAAAGACCCTTGGAACAATTTATTGAAGTATGTTCTCAGTATTTCTCATCACCTTAGTATTATTCCTCATGTGTGTAAAAGAAACAGTTCCTGTCACAGCGTCAAAGTGTTTGTGTACAGACTGACAATGAAACGTATGTTGGTAAAGCAGATCTTCATCATAAATGGATGTGCTGATGATGTTAGAGTATTATAAATGACACTGCCTCTCAGGTGAGAAAATCCAGTTTCTGACTTCATTTTCTATTTTTAACCTGACATTATGAGGTACAAGGTATACCACTATAATATTTGTCATGTGAAAACTGCTCAGTGATCACAACTGGTTAGATATAAGTACATATTCTTTTTCATATGGTCATATAATTGGCTGGGCCAGCCCATGGCAAAAGAAAGGTGGAACAGCACATGTGATACGATCATTTTCCTGTTGAGAATAAATCAAAATGACACACATTTTTAGTGTTTACTTTTGAGTATTGTAGTGTTGTGTGACTAGCACATAGGTTTGCTTCCTTGTTTGTTTCCATGGAAACTGTAGACTTTACCATGGAAAAGTCCATTGTTATTTTGATTAGAATCGAATCTTTTTTTGTCTCCAGACACCAGTACCTTCCAAAGATTTACTTTATGAGTTAGGATTTGTCAGGAAATGATTCTGGTTCTTCTGCCAGTCTCACCTCTTATTTAATTTTTGTTTTCAATGTCATTAGTTATGGGTTGGGGTGTTTTAATCCAGATGTATCATGACATTTCTAACTTTACATGTATTGGTGATAATTCTACTGTTGATTTTTATCCATATGTCATCATTTTTATTGTCTTTTCTATGAAAACAGAATATAGGTGCCTGTATAGGGTATGAAAATAAGTCTGCATGTCAGAAAGCTTTCTCGGAGAAATCAGTAATATGTGTTGGTTCCACCATCGATGGAAAAGAAGAAGGGGAAAAAGATGTTTTCTTATGAGAGTAATTATATTCCTCAAAGATGACATTCTTAAATTGATACTGTGATTTTCATATTTCATTATCATCTTGTAAATTCTTCTGCATTTAGTAAATGGGTTTCAAAAACCGTATTCACTTTTTTCAGCATTTGAGCTTTTACATGCAAGTTGGATGGTTTATGGTATCCTGTTAGGAATTTTCAGGATGACAAAATTATTTTGGTATATAGGCCTTTTCACTGCCCACTGACCACATACAGTGACTCACAGAACCTGAAAGTGTATTTCATCTTGTGCATGTCATGTAGGGGATAAACACAAGATTGGAGATTGGACAATTCTTCGTCCTCCTCCCATGTCTTAAGTCCATTGAACAGGAGTCTGATATGTCAGCCACGTTGTTGGACCAACACCATCTTCAGAGATTCTGATACTATGCCAGAAAAACTAAACTCCATATAGTTGAATTGAAAATGAATGTTGTGACTTGTTGCACTAACATAAGAGCGTCCATCTCCAATAGTTTTACATTCCTCAGTGTGAAAATTGCCCATTTCTATGAACGTTCCGGTTGTTAAAGTATCTAGAGTTCCACTGCCATCTGTTTATGAATGAATGAATAATGTTGGCCTACCCATGTCATATTTTCTGAGTATATCAGACCAACAGCTTTTTTCTCCCTTGTTAATGCTTGTAGATAAACCGATACCTCTTGGTTATAATTTGAAAGAGATTTACAGAGGTTCTTGTGCAATTGTGCAAGGTAAAGGGTTCTTGTACAGACTTCCCCCAAAGCTTACTGTTCTGTTTGTATGTAACTGCTTTTGACCTACTCATTCATATCGAAATTGAAATGACCGGGTTGTGTTGGGCAAATTCTGTTTTTTTCCAGTGGATATTGGATGAGAGCTCATGTAGAAAGGGAGATGTCCTGAAGGGTAAATGGATACAGGAAAGAGATTCTCCCCCATCCCTAGGCTGTAAAGGGATACAGGAAAGAGATTCTCCCCATCCCTAGACTGTAAAGGGATACAGGAAAGAGATCTCTCCCCATCCCTAGGCTGTAAAGGGATACAGGAAAGAGATTCTCCCCCATCCCTAGTCTGTAAAGGATACAGGAAAGAGATTCTCCCCCATCCCTAGACTGTAAAGGATACAGGAAAGAGATTCTCCCCCATCCCCAGACTGTAAAGGGATACAGGAAAGAGATTCTCCCCATCCCTAGACTGTAAAGGGATACAGGAAAAGAAATTTTCCCCCCATCCCAGTCTTTGAATGATGATTTGGATAGCAACTCTCAAGTGAGGTGGTAAAGTAGGGTGCATTGTGCATGTAAAAGGACTTGCAACAACATGGCAATTATTTCAGGCTGATTTCAGCTAGCAGAAAAAACTTGTGTTTTTTTTTATCGTTGATTACTCTCAGATGAGATGGTAAAGTGAACTGCAGTATTACGTTGGAGTTCTTTCAGACTAAATTCAGTGCTAAAAAAGTCCACCTTAAAGCTAAAATAGACTGTGTGTATGCAAACAGATACACAATCACACACAGAAAAAGGAAAACAGGCGTAAATCCAGTTCTGACTAAATTAAGATAATATTGCATATCAATAAACCTTATTTTTGTAACATTCTTCTTGTATCATTTTACCACAGATTTTGCTGTGTGAAAAACCACACAAAGCTCCAAGGAGACGTCCTTTTTTTCTTTTATCTTTTTTTCTGCTTACCTCTCAAAATGAGTTTAGTGTGTAGATTTGAGTCCCTTGTTGCTTTGAGTGGATGTGTGAAGATCCATGGTGCACGCGTCATGTGTTTATTGTCTTGCCTTAAAGATTAGGGACCCAGATTAGGAAAGCAAAAACATCTGTGAAACCAGTGGCCAGGTGCAACAGTGAGCATTGCAGGTTGTGGGCTCAGAGGTGATGGGTTTTCATTCCATCAGGGCATTTAAATGTGGGATTTTTCAGCTTTGTTATCTGAATGGCTGAAATGGAATCAGTCCCAGATCATGTCCCGTTGCAGTTTGAATGCTCCAATTTCCTCGCCAACACTGCAGGTGTTTGTACCTCTCAAGTCTGGCTGATGCCAGCTGTAGAGTGAGAGTACTCGTAGTGCCCCCTACTTAGTCTGTGACAAGAATGGACTCTGTTGAATCATCTCCACATCCTCAACTCATCAGTTGGGGTAAAAAAAAAAAGCAAAACTCATTCTGTGGCCCCTTTTATTCCTACTTCTGGTGACCTGGTGATTCCCCCCCCCCCCCCCCCCCCCCCCCCCCCCCCCCCCCCCCCCCCCCCCCCCCCCCCCCCCCCCCCCCCCCCCCCCCCCCCCCCCCCCCCCGCACACACCTTGGGAGTCCCGATGGTCCAGATGGCCCTCCTTTTGTCCCCCCCCCCCCCCCCCCCCCCCCCCCCCCCCCCCCCCCCCCCCCCCCCCCCCCAAAAACCCCCCCCCCCCAAAAATTTCCCCCCCGTTTCC
>JAFLJL010006560.1:0-11593 GCA_018398815.1 Conus ventricosus
TGTAAAAACAAAAAGTCATAGAAAAAGAACAAACACCAAAACGGTGTTGTTAATCAGAGTTTTCATATGCAATTGGGCACTGAAGAACCGTAAATTAATTAAGCGGAACTGTGTCTGGCGGAATTATCTGCAGTTTTCTTTCACAAAAGATCTTTGAGGGGCTGGCTGTTTTGTTGTGTCAGTTTCTCGTAAATAATACACGGGCGGATTCATCTTTACAATTCTTTTTATTTCATACGGGTCAACACTCCAAACTGGATCTGTTGCCCTGATGCGAGTGTCCCCTTCTGCTTCCCCCGGTAAATAAAGGTACCTTACTTTCAAACCAAACGGCAATAGTTTGCGGGATGAAGACTCTCCTTCAACAACATTTATTGTTTTTCTTTTGATTGCTTGTACTGGTTTTAACCCTTTAAATTCTTCATTATTCATTGCGCGCAAAACTGAGGGCAGTCTTCTAACCCATTCTGTGTTGCGAGAATTGTCAATAAGCTCTCTGTGATACTGGTAGGAGAAAAGTCTTTCAGCTAACTGTTTGTTAAAGTTTTCAACTAAAGCCTGTGATCTGTGAACTCCTGGAATGCCTCTTTTGATGGTAACCCTGTGTTTTAACAATAATTGTTTTCACTTGGCCTTTAAATTCTTTTCCATCATCAACTTGAATCATGCGAGGGTAAGTTAAAGGACCTCGTTGATATATCAGTTGTATGGCAACAGCAACAGCAGAAGCACTCTTTTGTGTTAATGGTTCCGCATCTTTATATCTTGAAGCTATGTCAATGACTGTGAGTGCGTACTTAAATCTTTTTCGTCTAATCCTATCAGAGGGTAAATATAGAAGATCCATTTGATGGGTGTCGTTTGGTGTTGTGTTCACAAAGTGTGGTCTCTGTATTCGTTTGGGCGCAGGTAAATAAATTTGCCAAATCGCTTGTTTAGATAACATTCTTTTGCTGTTTGTTCACTGACTCCAGCTGCTTGGCTTAGTTTTTTAAATTTTGCTGTTATTCCCTTCCAATATCCTTTTGGCGAATAATAGATTTTGTTCATTTTTTACTCAGCCAATATTATGCGCAACAAAATACACAACGGTCATACCAACGACAATAAACCCGATTTCTTGCATCTTTTGTTTTTCTGATGGTTGATAAAAGTCACTGAATTTTGGTGGGGGCAATGTCTCGATTGGTTTGCCTGTTACTAGATAATATTGTTTTATTGCTTGATCAACATTTTTAAATGTGTAAGCTGCATGCCCCTGTCTTTTCAGTGTGTCATTAATAAAATCTAACTGCTCAAGTCTCTGCCTTTCATAGGCGTCTTGTGCAGCTGCTAGTTGCTCCATAGCTTTGTTATGTCTTTTTCTCTCGCCGTCATTCCCCAGTTTACTAAATGCGAAATTACTTCCGCTAAAAGCAAGCGCATTCACCACAGCGCCGCCTATCATTATTGCGAGTGAAGCCATTTTTTTATAAATGTATTTTTTTTCTTACATATTTATATTGTCTGGAATTATTCCTTGCTTAACTAAAAATCTTTCGTGGCAACCGAAGCTGCAATGATAGCAATCAGCTTTGCTGAATCCTCAAAGTCTAGTTTGCCAAGATCTGCTGGTTTAATTCTTAACAAGCTTTTACCAAGCATTGAGTATCCTACACTTAGGCCACCAATAACAGCAGAATGGTATACAAGGTTGGTAACAGTTTTTTCGGTGCTCATTTTTATAAAATAAAATAATTATAATTTAATAAAAAACATGAACAGTGATGATCTCCTACAGCTACAAGGCGGCCTAAACCTTCCCGAACTTATGAATGACCAAGTTGATGGCCAAGCTGTTATGCCCCAAAAGGAGAGGTTGTATTCTTTGGCAGCGTGTGGAAAAACAAAACAGTTCCTCGGAACTGAATTCAGCATTGAACAGATTCAACAGATGTCGCCACAAGACTTTTTAAAAGTATCATAACAGGTATGAAGCACAGCTGGGGTCTAGAATGGTGAAAAGTGTGGGCAAACGGTTCTTAGTTTGTACACTAAACTAGTCAGTAGATTTGCTCCCATTGATTCTGAACAAGATCTTACGTATGATTTAACGCAAGATCCAGTTTTAACAAAGTCATTAGAGTCTCTAGGGTGTGATTTATACTATAGATTTGGAACATTGTTATCGCCATTAATCTTGGGATTAATTACTTTTAATCATATAGATTTTATTTCCCTTCAAAATGAACGAGCTGGAAAATCAGCAGAACCAGAAAACACTGAATCAGGTGGAGAAAGTAACCAAGCCAGAAAATCAGCAGAAAACACTGAACCAGGTGGAGGCCATTAAAAATCCTGGGCGTGTTGAAGCAGGAAAAAAATTAGCAGAGTGGAACAGACAAAAAAAATTAATGTTACAGAATATGACTCATCATGAAAACATAACGCCGCCAACGCCAGAACAAGTTGATTCAATGCCAGCTATAAAAACTCCATGTGATACAAGGGCCCCAAAGTCTTCAGGGAATATTGAACTTAAAACTGTTGCCATTTTTGGCGCCATTGCTGCTGTTGGGGGCAGTTATTACGGCTATAAAATATATACACAATTGCAACAGAAACAAAAGCAATCAAAAAAAATCTGAACCACTAAATGCAGAAAAAGACACCAGCACGCCAAAACCGCCAATAACAAAGCATCATTTTGATCCATTTATAATGGAATAATATTTTAAGACTTAATTTTAAAATTTTTTTAATAAAAATAGAACATGGCGTATTATAAAATGATGGTGTCAATAAATAAAGACATGGAGTCTATAAAAGACATTTCCATAGACCAGAATTGTAATCAATGCGGTTGCTTCGGGTGTAAGAACTTCATTAAGATCTATGCAGAGAACGCTGAGCAAGACATCCTCAACGATGACGCGTTTTTTGAGGCGTGTGTGTACTATATTAGGCATCTACTATTTAAGATAAAAACATAGATTGTATTTTTTGATAATTATAAGAACTTGAATAAGAACTTGGTTATGATCTTGAGGCGACTTAATCAAGAACTTAATCAAGAACTTATTAAGAACTTGAAGTATTAATTAAAAACTTAATTAAAAACTTAATTAAGAACTTGGGGTGACTTGAAGTGACTTGAGGTAACTTAAGTTAAGAACTTAAAAGTGACTTAAGTGTGTGCATGCGTGGGGTGGGGGTGGGAGGAGGAGGTGTGCATGCGTGGGGTGGGGTGGGGGTGGGAGGAGGAGGTGTGCATGCGTGGGGTGGGGTGGGAGGAGGAGGTGTGCATGCGTGGGGTGGGGGGAGGAGGTGTGCATGCGTGGGGTGGGGGTGGGGCACATCTGTCCCAGTTACGAGCACCACTACATCCTGTTAGACTCATGCTGCTAAATATAGCCGTTCATGTATAAACGGCTATTTATAGTAGCAGTCAGCAAGGTGGATTTCCCCACAGTCCTCTTGCTGCTAAAAATAGCCGTTCATGTATAAAACGGCTATTTATAGCAAGGCTGACTTTCCCCACAGCCCTCTTGCTGCTAAAAATAGCCGTTCATGTATAAACGGCTATTTATAGCAAGGCTGACTTCACCACAGACCGCCTCCCGCAACAAAGAGTTTCATTATACTTTCCTTCTCACACAAAAAAGTTTATACCACACCCCTCCTCTTTTCTCATCCGGGCTTGGGACCGGCATTTGGGAGAGTTAGTGTTTTTTTTTTTTTTTGGGGCAGAGCTTTTTTGGCGGCTCTTAATCGCCAGTTAGTACACCTGTCGCTGAACATTTGGAGCTTTTTGTAGGAATAGTGGCGCCACCCACTACCCCACCCCGTTCTGTTAGGTGTACTAAAGAGAACTCAATCTAATTTTGCCAGGCGTTTCGAAAATCATCATTTTTCTGAAAGTACTTAGCGATCAGACTTCGTTTGGCAAACAAATCATTGATGCTGATGCTAAGGTTATGAAATTTTGGACAATAATAAAAAAGTTTTGAAAGCTGCATCAGTTTTCTTGCATACGAGTCATCAATATCCATTTGCGTTCGTAAAAATGAACGCCATGTCTCAGTTGGTTTTGATCTTTGAAACATTATTTGTGCCTTTTCAAGGCAGTGACCCATAACCAGAGCATAATGGATGGTTTTTCTTTTGCTAAGTTTTAGTAAAAGAACACCATGTTGTAGAAATGGAATCATTTCGCCAACCGTCAAAAGCTTATCAAAACCATCAACATCTTTTTCAGTAATATTGCCCGAACCTCTTCTGGTTCTTTTTGTTGAACCAACAAGCTGTCAAGGTAGTTGTGTAGTTCATCAATGGTTAGTTCTCGTTTTTTTTCTTTCTCCCCGCCTTCCAAAACGCAATACTGCTCTTGGCTTAGTAGGTAAAAAACAGCGCCCACCTGAGTTTTATACTCCGCCATAAGCCTGTGGTATTGCATATGATCCTCCATAACACGGCGTTGTTCCTCTGTAAACAAAGCACGTCTGTCTCCATTGAAAGCCATGGCTAAAATGGCTGGCTCTTGCCGGCGTAGTAGTGTTGACGTGGAGTGCCACGTAGCAGTCTAAGAATATTCGCGAACATTTGCTGACGCAATAATGGGCAAGTTGCCCGCGGCGCACTTGGCCAGGTAAGAGACGAAACGCAGTAAGCTCGCGAGGCATGGGTTATTGATTTTTTTGGT
Organism: Conus ventricosus; assembly: GCA_018398815.1. NCBI lineage: Eukaryota > Metazoa > Mollusca > Gastropoda > Neogastropoda > Conidae > Conus > Conus ventricosus. The sequence continues at coordinate 4,682 of JAFLJL010006560.1, forward strand.
CACAACATAGGAAGACACACAGGTGCAAAACGAGCCGCTCGGCCTGCGCTGTGTTCTACCTAGCCGCGCATACGTGCTTGTGTGTGTGTGTGTGTGTGTGTGTGTGTGTGTGTGTGTGTGTCAGTACAACCGTGAGTTAATCTGACAATAAATTGGTTTCAGTCAGTCAGTGTGTGTGTGTGTGTGTGTGTGTGTGTGTGTGTGTGTGTGTGCGTGCGTGTGTGTGTGTGAGAGAGCATGTGCATATAAACACGCGCCTGCGTGCGTGCGTGCGTGTAAGTGTGTGTGTGAATGGGTGTGTGTGTGTGTGTGTGTGTGTGTGTGTGTGTGTGTGTGCGACGTATTTTGTGAAACTCAGAACACGTATGTCTATGGCTCCGTGTCTAAATGAAAATATCACAGGCAACCCTTCGCCACACGGCCAGGTGCCGCCAGCCCTACCTTATGGCGCCATAATTACAGGTCATAGGATCCGTCCAGGGTACTGCCTGCCACAAACCCCAAGCCCTCTAATTAGGGGTGTTCGTGCAGTGTCTCAGCCAAGTTTTAGTTTGGTGACTGTCTCCGCAAAAATGATAGTATTGAAAATGACTGTATGCGCGAAAATGATTAGAAAAACATAGTTTGAAGTCTTACTTGTCAGAGAACTGTAATATGCCGCTTCTAGGGCACTTTAGCCCGAAAACTAGTTTTGAGGGCGAAGGGGAGTTAGAAGCGGCATATTACAGTTCTCTAGCCATTTTTTATAAATGTATTTTTTTCTTACATATTTATATTGTCTGGAATTATTCCTTGCTTGACTAGAAAATCTTTCGTGGCAACCGAAGCTGCAATGATAGCAATCAGCTTTGCTGAATCCTCAAAGTCTAGTTTGCCAAGATCTGCTGGTTTAATTCTTAACAAGCTTTTACCAAGCATTGAGTATCCTACACTTAGGCCTCCATAAACAGCAGAATGGTATACAAGGTTGGTAACAGTTTTTTCGGTGCTCATTTTTTAGAAAATAAAATAATTATAATTATTAAAAAACATGAACAGTGATGATCTACTACAGCTACAAGGCAGCCTAAACCTTCCTGAACTTATGAATGCCCAAGTTGATGGCCAAGCTGTTATGCCCAAAAGGAGAGGTTGTATTCTTTGGCGGCGTGTGGAAAAACAAAACAGTTCCTCGGAACTGAATTCAGCATTGAACAGATTCAACAGATGTCGCCGCAAGACATTTTAAAGTATCATAACAGGTATGAAGCGCAGCTGGGGTCTAGAATGGTGAAAAGTGTGGGGCAAACGGTTCTTAGTTTGTACACTAAACTAGTCAGTAGATTTGCCCCCATTGATTCTGAACAAGATCTTACGTATGATTTAACGCAAGATCCAGTTTTAACAAAGTCATTAGAGTCTCTAGGGTGTGATTTATACTATAGATTTGGAACATTGTTATCGCCATTAATCATGGGATTAATAACTTTTAATCATATAGATTTTGTTTCCCTTCAAAATGAACGAGCTGGAAAATCATCAGAACCAGAATCAGGAAACATTGAATCAGGTGGAGAAAGTAACCAAGCCAGAAAATCAGCAGAAAACACTGAATCAGGTGGGGGCCAGTGAAAAGTGCCCTCATCCTGGGCGTGTTAAAGCAGGAAGAAAATTAGCAGAGTGGAACAGACAAAAAAAATTAATGTTACAGAATATAACTCATCATGAAAACATAAACACCGCCAACGCCAGAACAAGTTGATTCAATGCCAGCTATAAAAAACTCCATGTGAATCTAGGGCCCCAAAGTCTTCATGGAATATTGAACTTAAAACTGTTGCCATTTTTTGGCGCCATTGCTGCTGTTGGGGGCAGTTATTACGGCTATAAAATATATACGCAATGGCAACAGAAACAAAAGCAATCAAAAAAATCTGAACCGTTAAATACAGAAAAAGACAACAGCACGCCAAAACCGCCAACAGCAAAGCATCATTTTGATCCATTTATAATGGAATAATATTTTAAGAACTTAATAAAAATAGATCATGGCGTATTATAAAATGATAAAGTCAATAAATAAAGACATGGAGTCTATAAAAGACATTTCCATAGACCAGAATTGTAATCAATGCGGTTGCTTAGGATGTAAGAACTTCCTTAAGATCTATGCAGAGAACGCTGAGCAAGACATCCTCAACGATGACGCGTTTTTTTGAGGCGTGTGTATACTATATTAGGCATCTGCTATTTAAGATAAAAACATAGATTGTATTTTTTTGATAATTATAAGGGAACTTGAATAAGAAACTTGGTTGTACTTAGAGGATGACTTAATCAAGAACTTATCAAGAACTTGATCAAAAACTTATTAAGAACTTAATTAAGAATTTGATCAAGAACTTATTAAAAACTTGGCTGTGGGGCGGGTGGGGGTGGGGTGAGTGGTGGGTGGGGTGAAGTGGGGTAGGGGGGTGTGCATGCGTGGGGTAGGACAAAACAAACAACAAACACAAACACCCAATAGACAGTCCAGGGGTGGGGCGGAGGGACGTGCGTGCGTGGGGTAGGCCAAAACACACAAACACCAACAAACAAACAAGAAGTGGAACTACCAGGCTGTGTCCCGCACGCAACCTCAATCAACCCCAAGTGATCACATAGGGTCGTTTGGCCTAGTTTGCCGCTGAGCTTTGCTGGTGCTGCCGCGCTTTGTAGTCAAGCGATCACATAGGGTCGTTTGACCTAGTTTGCCACCGAGCTTTGCAGGTGCTGACGTCATTGGCGGCAAGCGATCACATAGGGTTGTTTGGCCTAGTTTGCTGTGCTCCTCTTTTCTCAACCAGGCTTGCAACTGGCTTTAGCAGAGTTACAGCAATTACTGCTGTGGCCAAGCTTTTATGGCGGCTCTAATCGCCAGTAGTAGTACATCCGTCTTTGTATATTTGGAGCATTTATATGAAGATAGTGCCGGCCACACACTACTCCTCTCCATACTGGTAGATGTACTAAGGTCTGCCTAACCCTATCTAGTTTGTTTGCCAGAACATTCAAAAATCGCCATTCAGTTGCATAAGGGCACACTTGAAGGCAGATGAACTGGTTAGAATTAGAAAAGTAGAAAAGTATACACATCTTAATACACAGATCAGCTTGCCACATAAACACTGAATCTGTAGTTAAACAATCAAGTCTAATACAAAACTGAGAACATTTTTACTTGGGAGGAACAGCAAAAATGTTTCAAATATAAGTTTTTTAGCATACGAATCAGCCGTGTTTACCCTCCGCCTTAAGAAATGAACGCCATGTTTTTTAAACATGGCTTTAGCTGTCCCAAGCCAGCTCCCAACAATCAACGCGTGATGGTTTGTTTTGCTTTCAGCCACTTTCAACAATGCAGCGCCATTTATTAGATAAGGAACCATCTCATCAATAGTCAAACACGTATTAAAACTAGCTACATCTTTGTCAACAATATTGCCTTCAACGTTTTCATTTCCTTGAGCCAACAAACCTTTAAGATACACAATTCTGTTCTTCAGTAAACCGGTTGTTAAAATAACACACCCACCGCACAGTAAAACGCGCCGTGCTTGCCCAGCAGGCAGTGGAAGAATGTGTGGGTTAACCTAGTCATGTAAGCGCCCGCTGATTGGCCAGGCTGTAACAGCGACGCCACGCGGGCAGTGTTGGCTGATGTAATATGGTGCAATCGAGCAAGCTGGGCAGGAAGGAGTGGGGGTAGGGAAGAAGTGCGGCAGTATTGATTTTTTGGCCGGAGACACACCTGCAATGTAAACAGGGAGCACGCCACCGTAGGCGAGGGGTATGCTACTGTAAACCAGGGGCACATTTTTTTAAATAGTGTGTGTGTGTGTTTGTGTGTGTGTTTGTGTGTGTGGTGTGTGTGTGGTGTGTGTGTGTGTGTGTGTGTGTGGTGTGTGTGTGTGGTTATATATAAAGTTGTAGCTGATTCCATGTCTTCCACACAATTTAATCTATAAAGCGTGTTGAAAAAGTATACTCAGAGGCATAAAAAACGCGAAAAAATAGAGACAGTGCACGATTGTTCACATTGTGAACAGGACGTAAGCAATGTCGTTGGCACGTGCAACATTAGCAGTACGTGGTGTCTTGGCCGGTTGTAACCTCGTAACAGTGGGTGAATGTTGCCGGGTCAGCGTTTTTGGCACGAGGAGTGCATTTGCCATGTGGACTACCTACGCCACGTGCATCAATGTGAATTGCAACTCAATGTGGCCCCCATTGTGGGGCTATAAATTTCCAAACCCCAAAAAGTTCAAATCATCCCTTCCAGAGGCGCCAACATAATGCCGAGACTTTCTCGTCAAGATCGTTGCATAGCAATGGGGCAACTGCAGGCCGGGGTTCCAATGAGGCAGGTCGCTATCGCATTCGGAGTCCACATTTCCACCGTCTATCGCCTTCTGGACCGCTTTCAAGCAAGAAACACCACTGATGACAGACCGAGGAGCGGCAGACCGGAGGGTCACCACAGCAGCCCAAGACCGCCATCTTCTTCGTCAGCATCGACAGGAGCCTTACCAAACCGCTGCCAACACAGCCAGGAACACCGTCGGCAACCATGGCAGGCCAATCAGCAACAGGACCGTGCGTCGCCGACTGAACACAGTTGGTCTCCAATGCAGGCGTCCAGCCCGGCGACCTATCCTGACACTCCAGCATCGCCAGAACCGTCTGCAGTGGGCACAGATCCACGTGCATTGGCGCCATCGGGACTGGGGCCGAGTCCTCTTCAGTGATGAAAGCCGGTTCTGCGTCGACCCAGGCGATGGCCGCATCCGGATCTGGAGAAGAGCAGGGGAACGCTTCACGGATGCCAACATCACCGAAAGGGACCCATGGGGTGGTGAAAGCATCATGATCTGGGGGGCTATCGGCATAAATCGCCGTATTGGGCCAGTCATCTTCCAGAATGTGGGTCCAGGACGTGGTAACGGGGTCACTGCTGTTCATTACATCGACCAGGTTCTGAGGCCCCACATCCTGCCGCATTTCCAGCGGCATCCACAGAACCTGTTTCAGCAGGACAACGCAAGGCCGCACACTGCCCGTGCTACGCAGAACTTCCTGAGGCAGAACAACATCAATCTGCTGCCTCACCAGCCCGTTCTCCCGACCTTAACCCAATAGAGCATTTCTGGGATGCCCTTCAGAGGCAGTTGAACCAGCTCAACCCCAGACCCAGACAGCAGCTCAGCTTGCTGTCGCTGTGGGCCAGGTGTGGTGGCAAGTCTCCCAGAGGCAGACCAACACTCTGGTGCGCTCGATGTACCGCAGGTGCACAGCTGTGATCAATGCTCGAGGTGGTCACACCAGATACTGACATTCTGCTGTTAAGACAGGGTCAAGGTCAAGTTCATGTGACCTTATTTTCTACCAGAATGAACTTTGAAAGGACACTTTTGCGGTGTTCGATTGCTTTTTCTCACTTTCTATTACCAGTTTAAAGGAATCGGTAGCCAAATTACATCAAAATTTCTATACAGTTTGTTTTCGCGTTTTTTATGCCTCTGAGTATATTTGTGATTCAAAAACTTTTTCTAACTTAGAATCCCCACTGTCTTCTAAAACTGCAGCTATATTGCCATATGCAAACTTACACCACCACAGCACTGGGAGAAATAAACACCCCAAGTGCTGGGCAGGTAGGCCGGCAACTAGCAATTAAAAGCTTACACCTCCTGACAGAGTTGACAGTACTGCAAAGAAAGCCGTGGGAACAGACACCGTTTGTATATAAAGCGCGTTCAGTCACGGCTGCTTTTCCCTACGTTATTCTATGGGGCGTGTTCAGTCCGGCTACTTTCCCCTACGCTACTCTCTAAAAACTTTAGTAAATTAGTATTAAAACGGATAACCCTGCACAGTATGTTTGTTTGTAGATAATCGTTATTGAAGGCTTACTTGTCAGAGAACAGGAAACCTTTATTCTGGCTCACTTTCGCCCGAAAACTGGTTGAGGGCGAAAGTGAGCCAGAATGAAGGTTTCCCTGTTCTCTTTGTCTCTTGGAAAATAACAGGTGTTTATACTGTCTCCTTTCTTCTACGTATTTATCCCCATAAGTTCCATTAAGTTTTTTTGACCTTTGAAATAGGTTCAAATACCTTTTCACAGTTCTCTTTTTTAGAGCACATTCTTTATCATACCATCCATTTTTGCTTTTTTTCCTGTTGCCAACAGTTTGAATCATGGCGGCTGCAGCTCCATATAACGTTTTGACAAAAAATATCAAGAGAGGCATTTATATCGACAGAAAGAGCCTGAAGAGCTTTTTTAATACAACATTTACAATCATCGGAATTAAGTTCACGAACATATTCTAGTAAACAATCGTTTGACCAAACAATACATTCTTCTTCATTCTCCATTGACATCGAATTGACCGAACGTTCAACAACATTTCGTAGGCTAAATTCGACAGGCAATATGCCATGAATCGATCCGGTCACTGACATGCAAATGACATTCACACAAAAACAACTCTTTTGAAATGATAAAATAGTCAATAACACTATTTCCATGTGGAGAAATGTAAGTAAATTGACCATCACCATCACCAGAACACGTACCGTTTACAATAACACAATCTAACATATAGCACAAATTCAATAAGATTTACCAAAATTATTCACACACTTATCCCTTGACTGTCTGCTAAGTCATGCAAGTCGTCGTCGTCATCCTCCTCATCATCATCAGTAACAGGAGAATAACAAAATACTTCATCCCAGTTGGGCTGTTCCTGACCTGTCCTAGAGTTGAAATCTCCACATAGTAACAGGTATACATCTTCATTATTTAGAGTTTCAAGAATGTTTTCTTCTAACAGAATTTTCATCTTTTTGTAATTTGTTGCTATAACAGACTATTGTCTATTCTGTCCC
>JAFLJL010006561.1:0-2500 GCA_018398815.1 Conus ventricosus
TTCCCCCTCACAACCCAAAACCAAAAAAATTTCAGATAATTCTTGTAGTTACCAAAAGTAATATCACTCAGACAAGGCCCATTTTGAACATTCGATTTAGAATCTTCTCCTAGCTTGAGAATCCACGAAGAAATCTTCTTTCTCCCCACATACGATGTCCACTAAAAGAAAAAATCCCAACTTGAGGACAGATGGTCAGAAGATATGGGCTATGCACTTCTTCTTCTTAGTCCCCTGAATTCCCTGGGGAACATAGGGCCGCAACCACACTTTTCCAGCGGACACGGTTTTGGAGAGATCTTCTTCAGCTCGGCCCACGTCATTCCGGCGGCCTTCACTTCCGCGTCGGTACTCCTTCGCCATGCCTGTCTTGGTCTTCCCACTTTTCTTTTGCCCTGAGGGTTCCATTCAAGGGCTTGTCTTGTGATGTTGGATGGAGACTTTCTGAGGGTGTGGCCAATCCGTCCCCACTTCCGTTTTCTGATTTCTAATTCTATTGGAACTGGGCATCTGATGTTCACAATGTTTCGCAGACATCTGTTGATAAATTTTTGGAGTTTGTGGGTGTTTGTCTTTGTTGTTCGCAACGTTTCAGAACCATACAGAAGGACAGATTTCACATTTGAGTTGAAGATTCTGATCTTGTTGTGGAGTGAGAGGGCAGAGGAATTCCAGATAGGCCGTAGCGTAGTAAAGGTGTGCCTGGCTTTATTGATGCGGCTCTTGATATCCTCATCTGTACCTCCATCTTTGCTGACCACACTGCCGAGGTAGACAAACTTGTCAACTTCAATGATGTCTTCCTGTTGTAGTCGTAGTGGGTCTCGTTGCTGGTTGTTGACTCTCATGGCTTCTGTTTTCTTTGTGTTGATTTGAAGGCCCGTCTTTCCTGCTTCTTCTGCTACCCGGCACAGCTTCTCTTGTGCGTCTTGCTGTTTGTGGGACAGAAGGCTGATGTCGTCGCGAAGTCCAGGTCTTCCAGTTGCTTGGTGAAAGTCCACTGGATTCCTGTCCTCTTGCCGTCTGTAGACTGTCGCATTATCCAGTCAACGACCATCAGGAGAATTGTTGGCGATAGTAGACACCCCTGACGGGCGCCGGTTTGTCCTACATTTCCAGAAATACTACAGCAAACTAAGAAAACTGTGTTGTTGAATACTAGGGTGAAGCCACCTCAAGAACCGTTTTTACAAACTGTCTTGAATTTGGTAGTATCCTAACTATACTATATATCCTATCCTATCCTATCCAATCCTATCCTATCCTATCCTATCCTATATTATATTATACTATACTGTACTATACTATACTATACTATACTATACTATACTATACTATACTATACTAAAACTATACAATACTATACTATACTATACTATACTATACTGTGCTGTGCTGTGCTGTGCTGTGCTGTGCTGTGCTGTGCTGTGCTGTGCTGTGCTGTGTTATGCTATGCTCTGCTGTGCTATACTATACTGTACTATAACTGCGCTGTACTTTCCTGTACTATACTGTACTGTATTATACTAGAGTATATACAATAGGTTCCACTGTGATCTGCCGTGCGGGGACGATGACGACGACAAAGACTTCAATGACGACGACGACTTTGACGACAATGATGATGATGGATGATGATGATGATGATGATGATGATGATGATGATGATGATGATGATGATGATGATATGATGAAATGAGATGAATCAAATCAGGTAGGCAACAGTGAGTCAGTGCCTCGTCTGAAGCTCTTGATATAGACCACAAAGATTTTAAAATTCTGTGTTAGAATGAAACAAACACACAAACAAAGCTTCAACACACATGTAGAAACCCACCACGTTGTACGCGTGGCCTATTTTGATTTCCCTGGTCTTTGATTGACTTGGCGTATATTGCTGATCGTTGACCGATCATTAGGTCGAGATGAGGACTCCGTGTTCTTTGGCCTTGGTCTGTAGGAAAGAATCGCCAGCAGGTCCATATCCGACGGCCATGGGCCATCTCAGAACTGTCGCATCGTTAGAATCAATTCTGTATGCTTTTGTTGTTAAAGGAAAAGTGATAGCAATAAAGTTCAAAGAATTATGCTAAATAAATTTTAAGATTGGAGAAAGTATCTACAACATCTCAAATCAAATAAAGAATAATATTAATTTCCTTTCAAAAGTCAAAAAGTCACATCTGATGAAAGATCCCTGAACACGATCTTCATGACGTTTACTGTAAAGTGTTTGTGTTAAATTAACGCCGTGTAAATCCAAATACTCTATGATTACATGTTGCACGGTGAGCCAACCGCACGGTACATGAGACTGTCTCTACAAGCAGGACAGCTGGAACATTACCTTACCTTACCGTACCTTAGGAGAGCTGAAACTTATGGGAAGACACTTAATTCCCAAAACCCGTAATAACTGTTTTCCCTATGTTCCAGAGGAAAAAAACAGCTATAATCCTTCAAGACAACAATGATATCTGTTTTCTCGGGAATTAACTAG
>JAFLJL010006561.1:7500-11645 GCA_018398815.1 Conus ventricosus
GGTGCCGGGGCTGCGGCGTGGCCGACAGGGCTGTGGCTGTGGACGGGGTGTCGGAATGAGCGGCGTGGGTGCACTGCCTCTGAAGTGGCGCAGAGGTTGGGACAGCAAAAAAAAAAAAAAAAAAAAAAAAAAAAAAAAAGTTTGAAAACAGTTCACTGAGTTATTTTTCAAGTTGTTTGATGCACAAGTTCAGCCAATAGTTCAGTATGGAGCTGAGATTTGGGCGTTTGAAACAGGTCAGGAAATGTGGTGAACTTGGTAGATTTCCAATTTACATCAATTCATACTTGAAAAGCATTAAATATTGGCTTCAAACTGATACAGATGCATTGTGACAGACTACCTGCCACAAGCATACAAAACGCTGTATGACTTAGATGCAAGAGGTAAAGTTACTTGGGCAACGAATATTCGAAAATGTTTATGTATTATGGTTTGCATTGTATGGCTAAATCAAGGTGTGGGTTGCGTCCCACGTTTTTTGGCCTGTTTTAAGCAACGCATGATAGACTGTAGCCCGTTCAGTGCCCCACAATAGTAACAAACAAAGGTTGTTCCCAGGTGCCTGGGAAATCTCATGATTTGGGGGTCATAATTAACAAAAAAAAATTCTAGGTCAGAAACTACAAAAGATAGAAAAATGAAATCTATATCATTTTTGAAGGAAATTGAATGAAGATTTTGAATCTGGGCTTCTTTTGTTTTAATTTTGATAATAAAAAAAGTATTTAGGCTTTTAGATTTGGATTGATTTTTTTGCACGATCAAAACATATGTATTTACCACATCCAAACAAGAACACACAGCAAAAAAGTTGAAAATAAAGTTTGTATTGTCACACTACACCTGTAAATGAAAGAAAACAGTTTGGAAGTCTATCAAGACGCTCACACTCGATGCAGACTGACCAGTCCACGACCACACGCCCCCCCTCTCCCCACCACACCCCCTTGCTCGACTTCAACCCTCTCTTCACCCCTCATCTTCCCCTACCTTTCCGTCTGCACCGTGGTCACGCTGCGAGCATGCACGCTCCCCTCTCGCGCTGATTTTTACATCACTGGACACCAGCACGCGGTGCAGAGTACACACTAGGCTGGCTCGTTCGACCTGTCAGCTGAACACAAACTGAGGTCACAGAGCCCTACTCAATAACTGACGAATATGGTCGGCAATTCCACCACTATCATCATCTCACCTTCATGCTCGAGTTAGTCGTTGAATTAAAAAGATTATGTGTTTGTCAAAAATCATCAGCAGAGCCTGCTCAGCTGTGTAAATACGTTGATTTGGTCGCTGGGCTTGTCGAAGGTTGCGCTACCATCTATGCAAGCGGACACGAAGTGCTGGCTGGTCATCCAGTCAGTGATGAGAATAAATGGGCTTTCCCTCACGTGTGGTCATTTACATATTATTTTAAGAATACAGACATATAAGGCTTTTTACGCAAACTCTATTTGAGTCCGTTGATAGAAATAGTAACGAATGAAAATTCAAGAAAAATGCATGACGTCAGGGGACGGCCCATGGCACTGGAAAAGCACTTTTTATTTCCGCGTCAGCTGACCTACTAAAGGCACTCAACGGGTAGGTGGCAAGATTGGGATTGGCATATCCAAAGTAGTGACAGATTCTCTATGTACAGACAATTTAAAATGAACTATTCAGCAGAACCATACATTGGAATAGATATGAACAGATTTATAAAATGTGCTTTAACAAAGTTGAGATTAGGTGTCTCTGACATAACGGTGCATAGTCAGAGGTATAAAAAAGATAACAGGTCTGTGCTGTGCCCTATGTATGGATCCGGTGTAGAGGATGAAGTCCACTTTGTTTTGTGTTGCCCAGCACTAAAGATTTAAGAGCGAATATATCCCTGCCAAGTACTATAGCAGACCATCATTATTTAGTTTAGTCTTACTTTTGTCTTCGAGAAATAAAGGTGTTATGAATCATTTTTCTTAAAATCTGTATAAGTCGTTTAAACGGCGGAGCACTAAAAATATGACATAATATGATGCTATTGTAATTCATATAAATACGGGCATATGTTTGTACTGATTATGTACACCAAAGTGCGTGAAAAGTTCTCATTTAGCTTTGCAATTTTTCCCCCTTCAAATGGGGCTTGGCCTTTTTTGAATAAAATATCGTTATCGTTATCGTTATCGTTATCTCTCCTCTCTCTCTTTTCTCTCTCCCTCTCTCTCTCTCTCTCTCTGTGTCTCTGTCTCTGTCTCTCCCCTCTCTCTCTTTTCCTCTCTCTCTCCTCTCCCCCTCTCTCCTTTTGTCTTTGTCTTTCACGTAAAGTTTAACTATTGTAGATATCCATAAATGTTTAAATTGATTTGGTTATGTCATCGACGATACCCTGAAGACGTACATAATCTTTCATATTTTCATTTGAAGGATTTAAAATGAGAATGCTGTGACTTCATGAATACATTCTACGTTAACGTAGCATTCATTTGAATTTGCTACTACCTTAATCATTTCTATATTCACAAACCCCTTGGTGAGGGGCTAAGACCAAACATGAATAAAATCCCTTTGCGTTTTTGAGTCTTAGTCTCTCTCTCTCTCTTTTCTCTCCTCTCTCTCTCTCTTCCCTCTCTCTCTCTCACTCTCTCTCTCCCCTTTTATCTATCTACTATCTGTCTATCTGTCACACTGTCACTCTTGCATACCCGCATTCATGACGCTTTTTACTCCATACGCACACGAAAATCTTTCCAATCACCCAAAAGGAGCACTACCGAATGTTTTTTTTCTCCCCCCTCCTTCAGGAAAACACTTTACTAATCACAACAACAACTTGTAAACAGTTTTTACACCTGTTCTCTCTCCGCACTGAAAAACAAATAAATCCGAAACACATGTATCTCTCCTCACACCGAGAGACAAATCAATCTTCACACATGTATCTCTCTTTACATTGAGAGAAAAAATAGTCTTCACACTTGTAATCTCTCTTTACACTGAGAGATAAAATGTCTTCACACTTTTTATCTCTCTTTACACTGAGAGATAAAAAATCTAGTTCGCTTTTTATAAAGCTATGGCCTTCACATTCCTTTAAATCCCAAAATTCCGGACCAGGAGAATACATAACTCCCGTAATCACTGAGGCCTGCCTGCCCCAAGTAAAAAACTTCCCTGCTTTCCTCAATTCCCCGTCTCTCTCTCTCTGAGACAATATACTGCCCCCTCGAACTCCCCCCGTCCTGGAAAATACGAGTCTCGACTTCTCTTCCGCGACTTCTTCTGTCCTTGCGAAATGACGAGCTTCAACTCCCTCCCTGGAGTTGGTACTGGCTGGGCTGAACTACCGGGGTGTTCCCCACACCATAGCCATCTTCAACCACCTCACGGGTAAAGACGAAGGGTGAAGGGCGAAGGGTAAAGGGTGAAGGGCTGAAACACGAATAAGGTTTGTGTAAGTAACCTGCTTCTCAATTCAACATATGAATTCTTTCTCTCTTCTTTTAAATTTTTTCCCCCCGTAGCCCTTTCCCCAAAAATCTATCGCTCACCTGGTAAAGACTGGTCAGCAAAGAGGACCACCGTCCTGACAGTTCGAGTCTCTAGGCCATCTGCTGGTTAAAACTGACTCTTTCCCCCCTTTCCTAGTGAGTGCATACTCAGTGTTCAAAACACATGACCAGCACCTTACCTTTCCAGCCCTTGTTAAACTATCACTCAGTGGTCACTTTCCCCCCAATGACCCCATTCGTTTTTGAATGAGTCATTACTCACAATTATTTTGGGGGCGCCCGCTACACTAGTCAAGCCATATGAATTTTTCTTCCTTTAATTGTGGCACGGGAAATGATTCATATCACTAACTACATGTGATGGAGCGTCACATGCCTTGATGTGAGGCTACGTCACAAAGACCCCCCCCATCCTGGGATGAAAAATTTTTTCCAGAAAATTTTTTAAAGGATATACAACTCCACTTAAACACATCTTCAGCCATGAATCTCAAAATGTGTAACCATCGCACATGATTTACCAAATTAATAATCAACGTATAGAATCAATCATCATGATCCACCAAAAATACATGTTTCAAATTTAATCTTTTTTCTAATTATCCCTTTCCAAAACATTTTTCATAAAAATTAGGGATCAACCAAATT
>JAFLJL010006561.1:12645-15145 GCA_018398815.1 Conus ventricosus
CTTATATAGGATAAGTGAAAAATACAGGGGTTTTTGAAAAAACAATTGTTTTTTTCTCTCATGTAAGAGAGATACATGTGTGAAGATTGATTTGTTCTCGTGTAGGAGAGATACATGTGTGCGGATTTATTTGTCTCTCAGTGCGGAGAGAGATACAGGTGTAAAATCTGTTTACAAGTTGTTGTTGTGATTAGTAAAGTGTTTTCCCTGAAGGAGAGGGGGAGAAGAAAAACATTCGGTAGTGCTCCTTTTGGGTGATTGGAAAGATTGCGTGTGCGTATGGAGTAAATGCTGTCATGAATGCGGTATGCAAGAGTGACAGTGTGACAGATAGACAGATAGATAGATAGATAGAGAGAGAGAGAGAGAGAGAGAGAGAGAGAGAGGAGAGAGAGAGAGAGAGAGAGAGAGAGAGAGACTCAAGACTCAAGACGCAAGGTATTTTATTCATGTTTGGTCTTAGCCCATCACCAAGGGGGTTGTGAATATAGAACTGAATTAAGGTACGTAGCAAATTCAAAATGAATGCTAACGTTAACGTAGAATGTATTCATGAAGTCACAGCATCTCTCATTTTAAATCCTTCAAATGAAAATAATGAAAGATTATGTACGTCTTCAGATATCGTCGATGACATTAACCAAATCAATTTAAACAGTGATGGATATCTACAATAGTTAAACTTTACGTGAAAGACAAAGACAAAAGGAGAGAGAGAGAGAGAGAGAGAGAGAAAAGAGAGAGAGAGAGAGGGGACAGAGACAGAGACCACAGAGAGAGAGAGAGAGAGAGAGAGAGAGAGAGAAAAGAGAGAGAGAGATAACGATAACGATAACGATAACGATATTTTATTCAAAAAAAGGCCAAGCCCCATTTGAAGGGGAAATATGCAAAGCTAAATGAGAACTTTTCACGCACTTTGGTGTACATAATCAGTACAAAACATATGCCCGTATTTATATGAATTACAATAGCATCATATTATGTCATATTATAGTGCTCCGCCGTTTAAACGACTTATACAGATATATAGAAAAATGATTCATAACACCTTCTTTTTCTCGAAGACAAAAGTAAGACTAAACTAAATAATGATGGTCTGCTATAGTAACTTGGCAGGGATATATTTCGCTCTTAAATCATTTAGGCTGGGCAACACAAAACAAAGTGGACTTCATCCTCTACAACGGATCCATACATAGGGCACAGCACAGACCTGTTATCTTTTTTATACCTTGACTATGCCCGTTATGTCAGAGACACCTAAAACTCAACTTTGTTAAAGCACATTTTATAAATCTGTTCATATCTATTCCAATGTATGGTTCTGCTGAATAGTTCATTTTAAATTGTCTGTACATAGAGAATCTGTCACTACTTTGGATATGCCAATCCCAATCTTGCCACCCACCCCCTTGAGTGCCTTTAGTAGGTCAGCTGACGCGGAAATAAAAGTGCTTTTCCAGTGCCCATGGGCCGTCCCCTGACGTCATGCATTTTTCTTGAATTTTCATTCGTTACTATTTCTATCAACGGACTCAAATAGAGTTTGCGTAAAAGCCTTATATGTCTGTATTCTTAAAATAATATGTAAATGACCACACGTGAGGGGAAAGCCCATTTATTCTCATCACTGACTGGATGACCAGCCAGCACTTCGTGTCCCGCTTGCATAGATGGTAGCGCAACCTTCGACAAGCCCAGCGACCAAATCAACGTATTTACACAGCTGAGCAGGCTCTGCTGATGATTTTTGACAAACACAATAATCTTTTATTCAACGACTAACTCGAGCATGAAGGTGAGATGATGATAGTGGTGGAATTGCCGACCATATTCGTCAGTTATTGAGTAGGGCTCTGTGACCTCAGTTTGTGTTCAGCTGACAGCGTCGAACGAGCCAGCCTAGTGTGTACTCTGCACCGCGTGCTGGTGTCCAGTGATGTAAAAATCAGCGCGAGAGGGGAGCGTGGCATGCTCGCAGCGTGACACACGGTGCAGACGGAAAGGTAGGGGAAGATGAGGGGTGAAAGAGAGGGTTGAAGTCGAGCAAGGGGGTGTGGTGGGGAGAGGGGGGGCGTGGTCGTGGACTGGTCAGTCTGCATCGAGTGTGAGCGTCTTGATAGACTTCCAAACTGTTTTACTTTCATTTACAGGTGTAGTGTGACAATACAAACTTTATTTTCAACTTTTTTGCTGTGTGTTCTTGTTTGGATGTGGTAAATACATATGTTTTGATCGTGCAAAAAAATCAATCCAAATCTAAAAGCCTAAATACTTTTTTATTATCAAAATTAAAACAAAAGAAGCCCAGATTCAAAATCTTCATTCAATTTCCTTCAAAAATGATATAGATTTCATTTTTCTATCTTTTGTAGTTTCTGACCTAGAATTTTTTGTTAATTATGACCCCCCAAATCATGAGATTTCCCAGGCACCTGGGAACACCTTTGTTTGTACTATTGTGGGGCACTGAACGGGCTACAGTCTATCATGCGTT
>JAFLJL010006561.1:20145-22645 GCA_018398815.1 Conus ventricosus
CTTGAATTCCCGTGTTATAAGAGCATTGTCTCTGTTTTGTCTAGAAAAAAGTTATAATCCTTTCACAAAACAATAGTAATAGGGAATTCAGTTACTGTTCTGTTTTCCCGAAGAACATAGTTATCACTTTTTCACAAAGCAACGACAATAGAAAAGACATTCACGGCGGCTGTTTTTTTTTCACGGAAACAGTGATCATCCCATCACAAAAGAGTGATAGTAAGGAAATCAGTTACGATTGATCTTTTTCTTTGGAACACTGTTGTTATCATTCCAATGAGAGTGATAAGGAGAGAGGGGATCAGTTGTTTTCGCTGTTTTCTAGACGAAAACAGTTATCATCCATCCATATTGTAGTATTAATGAGGTGATCAGTTATATCTGCTGTTTTCCTGAAGAAAACAGCTGGGACCCCTTCATAAAATAATGCGAGTCCGAAACTCAGTTATAACTGAAGTTTTAGCCAGTGAAAACATTTTTCATTCCTCAATAAAACACAGGTTTTCTCGAAGAAACAGTGGTCACTAGTTAATTCCCGAGAAAACAGATATCATTGTTGTCTTGAAGGATTATAGCTGTTTTTTTCCTCTGGAACATAGGGAAAACAGTTATTACGGGTTTTGGGAATTAAGTGTCTTCCCATAAGTTTCAGCTCTCCTAAGGTACGGTAAGGTAAGGTAATGTTCCCAGCTGTCCTGCTTGTAGAGACAGTCTCATGTACGTGCGGTTGGCTCACCGTGCAACATGTAATCATAGAGTATTTGGATTTACACGGCGTTAATTTAACACAAACACTTTACAGTAAACGTCATGAAGATCGTGTTCAGGGATCTTTCATCAGATGTGACTTTTTGACTTTTGAAAGGAAATTAATATTATTCTTTATTTGATTTGAGATGTTGTAGATACTTTCTCCAATCTTAAAATTTATTTAGCATAATTCTTTGAACTTTATTGCTATCACTTTTCCTTTAACAACAAAAGCATACAGAATTGATTCTAACGATGCGACAGTTTGAGAGGGCCCCATGGCCGTCGGATATGGACCTGCTGGCGATTCTTTCTACAGACCCAAGGCCAAAGAACACGGAGTCCTATCTCGACCTAATGATCCGGTCAACGATCAGCAATATACGCCAAGTCAATCAAAGACCAGGGAAATCAAAATAGGCCACGCGTACAACGTGGTGGGTTTCTACATGTGTGTTGAAGCTTTGTTTTTGTGTTTGTTTCATTCTAACACAGAATTTTAAAATCTTTGTGGTCTATATCAAGAGCCTTCAGACGAGGCACTGACTCACTGTTGCCTACCTGATTTGATTCATCATCATCATCATCATCATCATCATCATCATCATCATCATCATCATCATCATCATCATCATCATCATCATCATCATCATCATTGTCGTCAAAGTCGTCGTCGTCATTGAAGTCTTTGTCGTCGTCATCGTCCCCGCACGGCAGATCACAGTGGAACCTATTGTATATACTCTAGTATAATACAGTACAGTATAGTACAGGAAAGTACAGCGCAGTATAGTACAGTATAGTATAGCACAGCAGAGCATAGCATAACACAGCACAGCACAGCACAGCACAGCACAGCACAGCACAGCACAGCACAGCACAGCACAGTATAGTATAGTATAGTATAGTATAGTATAGTATAGTATAGTATAGTATAGTATAGTATAGTATAGTATAGTATAGTATAGTATAGTACAGTATAGTATAATATAATATAGGATAGGATAGGATAGGATAGGATTGGATAGGATAGGATAGGATATATAGTATAGTTAGGATACTACCAAATTCAAGACAGTTTGTAAAAACGGTTCTTGAGGTGGCTTCACCCTAGTATTCAACAACACAGTTTTCTTAGTTTGCTGTAGTATTTCTGGAAATGTAGGACAAACCGGCGCCCGTCAGGGGTGTCTACTATCGCCAACAATTCTCCTGATGGTCGTTGACTGGATAATGCGACAGTCTACAGACGGCAAGAGGACAGGAATCCAGTGGACTTTCACCAAGCAACTGGAAGACCTGGACTTCGCCGACGACATCAGCCTTCTGTCCCACAAACAGCAAGACGCACAAGAGAAGCTGTGCCGGGTAGCAGAAGAAGCAGGAAAGACGGGCCTTCAAATCAACACAAGAAAACAGAAGCCATGAGAGTCAACAACCAGCAACGAGACCCACTACGACTACAACAGGAAGACATCATTGAAGTTGACAAGTTTGTCTACCTCGGCAGTGTGGTCAGCAAAGATGGAGGTACAGATGAGGATATCAAGAGCCGCATCAATAAAGCCAGGCACACCTTTACTACGCTACGGCCTATCTGGAATTCCTCTGCCCTCTCACTCCACAACAAGATCAGAATCTTCAACTCAAATGTGAAATCTGTCCTTCTGTATGGTTCTGAAACGTTGCGAACAACAAAGACAAACACCCACAAACTCCAAAAATTTATCAACAGATGTCTGCGAAACAT
>JAFLJL010006561.1:25145-32765 GCA_018398815.1 Conus ventricosus
AGAGGAGAGAGAGAGAGAGAGAGAGACAGAGAGAGTTAAAAACTAAATTCGGTCCATTTACTCAAGTCATGTCCACCTCAAGTGATACTGCAGACGGGAATGACCATCCTGTAAGGATTTCGTCTGAGCACTTGCCTAATACTACACGTTAACCTTCTCTGAAGGTTAGGGGGACTGTGCACACAGACACACATTTAATCCATCCGAACATCTAGTTTATCGTTCTTCCTGGCAGATATTGTATGACTTTTATCAGTGCCTATGCATCCATCTTCAGTCCAAACATAATTTTCATGTCTAAAAAAAAAAAACAAAAAAAAAACAAAAACAAAGGAAGAAGTGAGCAAGCATCCCAAACGAAGCTTGACCCTGTCTCTATGATGTGGTTTGTGAGTATGTCCCTACTTTATCAGAAGATAGAAGAAGTGTGGATGTATACACATCCACAGCATACAGAAAAGCCGCTCGTCAATGTTGCTGGAACACACGTATAGCTGTGCACACACCCACATCGCTCAGAGATGAAGGAACTCTTTGTGTCCTATGTAACAATGCATGCATGGGTGTACACACACCCAGATGATATTCACGTCGTCTCGGAAATGTTGAAATAGACAGCGACGCATCAGCTTTTACCTAAGGCGCTAGTAAGATTCCAACGTGGAACGCTTGACTGCGAATTTAGTACCACTGAGCGAACTGGGCACTGTAATTTAGAGCCGAGTGTGTTGGAGAGTAACATGGGAAAAAAACCCTGGGGTCACACTGTCATGTCTCAACCTGTGTGTTGATACGATTTGGTGAGTACTGCACCATCCTCTCTCAACCTGTGTGTTGATACGATTTGGTGAGTACTGCACCATCCTCTCTCAACCTGTGTGTTGATACGATTTGGTGAGTACTGCACCATCCTCTCTCAACCTGTGTGTTGATACGATTTGGTGAGTACTGCACCATCCTCTCTCAACCTGTGTGTTGATACGATTTGGTGAGTACTGCACCATCCTCTCTCAACCTGTGTGTTGATACGATTTGGTGAGTACTGCACCATCCTCTCTCAACCTGTGTGTTGATACGATTTGGTGAGTACTGCACCATCCTCTGGAACCTTCGCGGCTGTTTCGATCTGGTAACTGACTGATGCTAGGATATGCTATGAAAGGGAATGGAAACTCAAGAAATCTGAATAAAACCACTTGGCACACCTATCATCATCATCATCATCATCATCATCATCATCATCATCATCATCATCATCATCATCATCATCATCATCATCAGCAGCAGCAGCAGCAGCAGCAGCAGCAGCGGCAGCTGAAACTGAAGCAGCAGCAGTAGCAACAGCAACGGCAGCAGCAACAGCAACAAAATTATCATCATCATCGTCGTCGTCGTCGTCGTCGTCGCCGTTTTCGTCGTCGTCATCGTCGTCATCATCATCATCATCATCATCATCATCATCATCATCATCATCATCATCATCATCATCATTATCATCATCATCATCATCATCATCATCATCATCATCATCATCATCATCACCCCCACCCTTACCCCCATCACACCACCACCACCACCACCACCACCATCACCACCATCACCACCATCATCATCATCATCAATATCAGTAACCTTATTATCATCATCATCAAGGCTGGCCATAGAAAAGGAAGAAAAAAAAAACAACTGGCACACGGGTATGAGGGTGTGTGAGTTCTTCAACACCCTAGACTTACTGTCATGATGAATGTAACGTGTTCATTGGCTGTACAATAGATAGTGAAACATCCTCATGAACATATGTGAGCAAACGTTGGTGTGCAGCTATATCACCGACAGCCATGAAACTCCCATCCATTAGTTTTGCATGCTTTTTGTTGGACAGCGGTTTTGCAGGAATGCTACAAATAAAAAGAATAATGGCCATTATTAATTTAGAGACGAACAATATTTGGTCGGAACAACGATTTTAAGCTGCATTAGTTCCTTTTTAAAATATGTTTGTTGTTTGGACAAAATTAGAAACAAGGTGAGGACAAAGTAAAGAAGACAATGAGAGACGCAATGAGGAAGAAGTAGAACAACATTCCGGGCGAAACCAGACAAGACATAAGGAACAAACAAAACAAAACAAACAAACAAACAAAAAACACCAAGGGCCAAACGAGAACAAAATTAGGGACGTGCTGAGAAAATGAGGGCAAAGTATGGGACACATGAGAGAAAAAGAATAGAAACCAAATGTCGGCAAAACTAGGAAGAATATGAGGAACAAAAAAGGGACAAATGAGGGTAAAATTAAGGACAAAATGAGGGACAAATGAAAGGGATAGAATGAGGGACAAAAAAGGGACAAAATGAGGGCAATGTTATAGTCAGCTTGGCGACAAAGGGGGGCAAAGCCAGGAACGACACGAGAGAAACATGAGGACAAAATGAGGGACAAATTGAGGACAAAACCAGGGAAAAAAAGACAAAATCAGGGATACGGATGTTCGTTTGATGATGTGTGGGCAAACCAAGATGTTGAAAACGTAAAAAACAAGCCGAATTAAAAAAAATGTAATTGTACAGGACAGAAATAGCAAGACCACTTTCGAAATAGTAACATGTTGGATATATATATATATATATATATATATATATATATATATATATATATATATATATATATATATATATATATATATATATATATATGCCAACAGCACACATGAATCAAAACCTTTCACAAAGTTCAGCTTCATACTATTGGCAAGATTAAGGTTAGGTATCTCATCTTTAAAAAGCATCTTTATAGTTGCAGAGTTTGCAGTTCTACAGGATTAGTCCGTAAAAACATAATGAAAATGAAATGCATTTTGTGTTGTGTTCCTCGGCACAAATTGAATCTAGAAATGTATTCCATCCCAATATCGTTGAGAGCCATGCCTGATTAAATTGTGCTTACTGATAGACAAAAGGACGTCTAAAGGACATACTGACAAATGAAATGTTACACTCCACAAAGCTCTAAGGTTTAGAGAAATAACTAGTTGATCGTGCATTGATGTCATTTTCTTACTTCTCGTAATCAGCGTGGGTTTCCCCCCTTGATTTGTCGATTCTAGTTGATGATTTTTGTTGTTGACTAATCCCCTTCGTGAGGAGCCATGGCCCATTAATGAATTAAATTATTGTCGTCGTCATTCTCTGTCTCTTTCTCTGTCTCTCTGTCTTTGTCTCTGTCTTTCTCTCTCCCCGCTCTCCTTCCATCCAGCCCACTCCCCCCTCTCCTCTGTCCTGCCTCTCTCTCTTTCTCTCTCTCTTTTCTTGCCCTCTCCCCCTCTCTTCTCCTTCCTCATTCCCCCTCTCTCTCTCTCCTCCTCTCTCCCCTCTCCTCTTCTCTCTCTCTCTCTCTCTCTGCCCTCTCCCCCTCTCTATCTCCTTCCCTCATTCCCTCCTCTCTCTCTCTCTCTCTCTCTCTCTCTCTCTCTTCTCTCTCTCTCTCTCTCTCTCTCTCCTCTCTCTCTCAGAGAATTTCTGTTTTCTTTTATTCCGCGAGTGCCCTAGACCAACGAAATTTACCACATTTTCCGACTGATTGTTTTCGAGAAAGTATTTTGTGTATGGGTGGAGGGACGTGCTTTGCGTGAGGAAATGGAAGAGGCAATATGAAGGAATCACCGAGTAACTCAGCTTCTCCAAACCGCTGTCAACATCACTTTCTCCTAAAGTCTGCCTGACTCGGAATTACGAGGCGACGATGGCCACATTTACATTTTTATGGTATACCCACTAATAATTACCTACAACATACACACACGCACGCGCGCGCGCGCAAACGCACGCACGCACGCACGCACGCACGCACGCACGCACGCACGCACACACACACACACACACACACACACTCACACACACACACACACACACACGCACGCTTGCACACAGCACGCACGCACGCACGCACGCACGCACGCACACACACTCGCTCACACACATACAACACATCACAACACAACACAACACACACATACACACACACTATCACACACAAGCACGCACACACGCCCGCATGTACTTACGCACACATACACACGCACGCACGCAAGCACGCGCGCGCGCGCACACACACAAACACACACACACACACACACACACACACACACAACACACACACACCACACACACACACACACACTCACACACACACACACACACACACACACACACACACACACACACACACACACACACACACACACCACACACACACACTCACACACACGTACCACAGCCACCACCACCACTATGACGACGACCACCACCACCATCACCACCGTCACCAACAACGACAATTTCACTGAATTGATACCCAGTTTCAGTGGCCAACAGTGAACGTTTCCGACGCAGTTCTACGCTGGTAAATGGTCAAAGTCCACACGTTGAAGCCGGTTAATGGCTTACAAACTATCATTTTTTTGATAGTTCTTTGAACATCAAATGTATTCAAACAAAAACAAAAATACGCGGTTTTATACAGTTACAAATCCGTTAATAGTGAACCGAAGAAATAATTTCTGGCCAAACGTTTTCTTTTTGATCATTAGAATTCTGTTTCAAAGCCGGTTCCAGCCAATCTGCGCACCTGTTCGGACAGACAATAGCATCTCCGTGAAACGCAAGATCAGATTCCTGCTGTATGCATGCTGGTTCCTGTGTGCATGCAAGACACGAGCCCCCAAACGGATCTGCGAAAGGAGAATCCAAGTCATGGAAAGGTAGTGTCACCACAAGATACTGAACATCAGGTACGCAGATTAGATTCCCAACCACTCACAGCCAAACATATTCTTTTAGAGTGTTGGGACTTGCTTGATTTGAGACAAACATTTTACAGCAGACTCAATGAAAACCTTGTTCAGAGACATTCCAGCTGACGTGGTCTTCGAATTTCTGAAGAGAGATTAACATTTTTCATCTGATCTGAGATTGTACAGTGGAAAGATTTGTAACAAAAATTTCCGCTATGTTTTTAGAGGGTGAATTTTAAAGGGTTGTGTGAATGACTGACTTGTCAGTTGACTTCAACGTGGTGACAGCCTGATATGGCCCTTTGCGGTCGGCTGGGCTATAAGCAGCATTACTTACTTAACGAACAAGCGCGTCAAACTATCAAGCAGCACATCGGACTATGTGGAGGTCTGGTGACACCTGTAAAGAAAAGCAAGCTGCATTTGAATAGTCATGTCACAGTCTTTAAAAAAAAATCTATCAGGAACTGAGAGTGAAAGACCGTGGAAAGACAGATCCAGTGACTTTTAGGGAGCCTTTGGCAAGGAAAAAAAGTCACCTCTGTTTGTCTGTCGGTCTGTCTGTCTGTCTATCTGTCTGTCTGTCTGTCTGTCTTGTCTGTCTGTCTTGTCTGTCGTCTTGTCTGTCTGTCTTGTCTGTCTGTCTGTCTGTCTGTCTGTCTTGTCTGTCTGTCCGTCTGTCTGTCCGTCTGTCTCTGTTTATCTTTTTGTTTTTAGTTTGTTACGTCTTGATCTTAGCCCCTTTCATGGGGCTAGGCTGGATGTAGCAAATAAACAAGCAAACACAGCCATACCTTGCATAGGCTGTTCTGTTATTCTTGGAAATAAAGGTCATCATCATCATCATCATCATCATCATCATCATCATCATCATATCATCATCATCATCATCACCACCCCCACCATCATCATCATCATCATCATCATCATCATCATCATCATCATCATCATCATCATCATCACCACCACCCCCACCATCATTATCATCATCATCATCATCATCATCATCATCATCATCATCATCATCATCATCATCATATCATCACCACCACCACCACCATCATTATCATCGTCATTATTATCATCATCATCATTATTACCCTCACACACGTATACTTTCAACGCACTGCAAACCATCCATTATCAACAGATGATCTGTTTCCTTAGTTTTCAAACCAATGCCAGACCTTTGCTTTATGATATCGCTAATAACCTGTACTGTTTTATTTCTTTCAATACAGACGGAGACCCAGAGGTATGAGGCATGCGCAATGGACCAGGCCATAAACCTGTGATAAGCTTTCTCAGTGTACTGCATAATACTTTTCTGGTTTAACAGTATTAAAGCAGACTACGGTTAGTTGATTTGTTGTGTCTTTGTATCCATGTCACGGACGTAAATACTTTCGTTTGTAAGATAATTCATTTCTTCCCAAACCTGATATAAAGTGGAGTGTTGCCAGTGACATCTTCACTACATTGGCCGGGTGTTGACCAGTTTGTTATTCGTGTCATCCTGGGCGCGCTACGTCCGTGCATTTCGCTCCCATCCTCCAATATTTCTCTTCTTTTTATTTTTTTTTAAAGCTTTCTTTTTCTGTTCTTTTATCGTTTTCCACGTGGTTCATCAGCTGATGTCAGGAGACACAGCTGAGCTGTTTTGTGACTGGTTGCCATCTTGTTTTGGCGAGTGGTGTGGCACTCGCTTACGAACCTTGGAGTCGGAGAGATCTCTATCTCTGCCAGCTGGAGCCTTCCTGCTTGAATCCACTTCGACGTGGGTTGCGTGGAACTGTCTTTCACCCTTCGGTGGGAAGGAAAGAATTCCACTTGCCACCTCTGGGATCCCTATCCCTGCCAGCTGGAAGAAGCACCTTAGGTCATCCCTGACCTGGAGTCCACTTCATTGGGGACCGTCACGGTTTTCGGCTGCCATCCTTCATCGGATTGGGGAGCGGACCGTTTTCTTACCTCGCCCACCCGCCATTTTGGTAACTATATGGTCTGTCTTAGACAGTGTCTTGGTTATTTTGGTTTTCTAACCTCTCAGTGAATGCGGTTTTTTCTTCTGCCTTAATATGCTGTTGGCTGGACACACCTTTTTTGTGTGTAACTGCTCCAAAGAGGGCGTGCCTGTTTGGAAGTGGTATCGAGATATGCATTATGTGGTGGAGTTGTAGGAACGCATTATCTTTAATTGTGTTTTCGGTCCTTAGCGGCTAGGTATTCTGTTACTTTGGACTAAGTTGAAAGTCTAACTACCATTTCAGTCAATAGAAGCTGTATTTGTTGTTTTCTGAGTATACAGGTCGAGTCAATGCTTGTATTGCTTAATATGTGATGTGGGCCGGAAGGATATCGTAAGTGTTAGTTTTATTTTCCTTGTTGTTTCGTAGGTACGAGACGGATCGTGGAATGCATAGCGTACGAACGGCTTGACACTTAGACCACGGAGTGTGGAATTCCGGCCGTATCGCCCCGCATATGGTTCCGTTCTCGTTGTGTCCTTGTCCTATATGTTTGTGTGACAGACGTATGGATGGATTTTAGTTGGTTTTATTCATTGAGATTTTGACTAAGGAAGTTATCCTTAGTACAGGGTATGCCATGGGTACAGGATGCAAGGAATGCCATGAGTACAGGTTAAAAGCAAAGGAAAAAGTGAAAGAAGTTATTATAGTTTATTTACCCTTTTTAAAGTGACGAAGACATTGTTGACCTTTTTACGGCACTGTGACCCTTCACACTGACACACTGCCGGACCCACTGTTGCCACACACTGACAAAGACGATATACAAAAAGATCGCATTGGGCTGATCTCGC
>JAFLJL010006562.1:0-11522 GCA_018398815.1 Conus ventricosus
GGTTCGTTCAGAATGCCAACAAATTTCTAAAGTTAGAAAACGGCTCAGCGTCAGGTATACCAACGACCTTCGGGTCCCAACGCTCGAGCCATCAGAAACTCCGTGCTAAATCAAGACACACCTTTAAAATCAGTAAACGTCGGTCCTGGAGAAGCTTCTGCTCCAGGCTGACATCAAAAACTTCTAAGAAAAAGTGTGGAACATCATTAAGAAAATCAAAGGGAAGAACACCTGTCCCACTGTGAACCATCTCAAGTTTTCGGATTCTTTAATAACAGAAAAGAAAGCAGTTGCTAATCTGCTTGCTTCAACCATTGAAAAGAATTCCTCCTCTTCTAATAAATCAGTCACTTTTGTCAAACACAAAGCCCTCAAAGAAAAATCTCCCTGCAACTTTTCATCCGACAACATGGAAGACTACAATCTTCCTTTTACATTAAACGAGCTGAAATCTGCCTTACTCTCTTGCAGCGATTCCTCTCCAGGTATAGATGACATACATTATCAACTATTGAAACATCTTCCGAAAGAAGGTCTAACATCCTGTTACAGGTATACAACCACGTGTGGACTACAGGTTGCTTTCCACCCTCTTGGCGGACAGCCCTCATTATTCCCATCCCCAAACCTGGAAAAGATCTTTCTAATCCATCTAACTACCGTCCCATAGCTTTGACCAGCTGTGTCTTAAATTGATGGAAAAAATGGTCAATGCTAGGCTCATGTGGAAACTCGAACCGATGGCCTTTTGGCGAAAGAACAGTGTGGTTTCCGCAAACATCGTAGTACAGTTGACCATTTGATTCGTCTGGAATCTACACTTAGGAACGCTTTTTAAACTGACAGCATGCAGTGGCAATTTTCTTTGACTTGGAGAAGGCCTACGATACCACCTGGAAGTCGGGGATACTTCATGATCTCCACGATCTGGGTTTTTCGAGGTCATCTTCCGCTTTTTATTCAAAATTTTTTGGCAGAACGACAGTTTCAGGTCCGGGTTGGCACCACTCTCTCTGATGTCCACGAGCAGGAGTTGGGTGTTCCACAGGGGTGCATACTATCTCCTGCCCTCTTTAGTATTAAGATCAACAACATTGTGAAATCAGTTCAGCAGGGTTCAGACTGCTCATTGTTTGTGGATGATTTTGCTGTCTACGCAACTGGAAGCCTGTACCCGAGTGTCCAGCGCAGGCTCCAGCTTTGCGTAGAAAAAATCCATCGGTGGGCGGATGAAAACGGTTTCACCTTTTCTGCTACAAAAACCCAGTGTATTCACTTCCATAATTTCCGTCATTTTTTTTCCAGATCCGGAACTTCAAGTAGGGAAATCTCCCATTCCAGCTGTTAAAGAGGCCAAATTTCTAGGAGTCATATTTGACCAAAACTTAACTTTCTCAGCCATATTAAAAACCTCAAAACTGCTTGCCAAAAGGCACTGAATATTCTGCGGGTCGTAGCACACACCGACTGGGGCGCTGATAAGAAAACTTGTTGCACCTCTACAGAGCCCTGGTCCGTTCTAAACTGGATAGGTTGTGCTGTGTACGGCTCCGCACGATCATCTTACCTCAAACTCTTGGACCCTATCCACCATCAAGGGCTTCGTCTCTGTCTTGGAGCGTTCCGCACCACCCCTGTGTACAGCTGTACGCAGAGGCAGGTGAACCTTCACTGTCCAATCGCAGGCTGAAACTGTCTTTGAATTATTACATCCGACTATTCTCAGAACCACAGAATCCTGCCTATGACTGTGTTTTTGACCCTCCTTTCCCAAAAGTAAGTTTGAAAATAACCCGAAATGTATTCCGCCGTTTTGGGCTTCGTATGCAGCCTCACGTGCGGAATGCGGGTTTATAGACCTGGAGTAGTTTCCGATTTTTCCAAGTTTCCGGATCAACCTCCATGGACCTTTTTCACACCAGAGATTCGTTTCGATCTCGCAGCTTTCCGTAAGGAGTCTACCAGCTCTCTGGCGTACAAGGCTTTGTATGCCGAGCTCTGTTCCAAATTCCCATCCTATCAAAAAGTTTTCACTGACGGTTCCAAGTCTGAGGATGGAGTGGCCTGTGCAGCCTACTGCCTGGGGCTCCTTCTCAGATATTGTTGGAACATATACATTCAGATGCTTCTGTCTATTCTGCTGAACTTACTGCTCTAGTACTGGCTTTGAAGATAATCTCCCATTCTTCGAGGAGGGACTTTCTGGTTCTGTCGGATTCGCTGTCAGCTTTGGAGGCCATAGCTGGCCGCAACCTTCAGCATCCAGAACTTTTACTTTTTTTTGAACTTTTTAGCAAGTTGAAGGCGGACGGTTACAACATTACTCTTGCTTGGGTTCCTGGCCATGTTGGCATCGGCGGGAACGAAATGGTTGATCGTTTAGCCAAGAACGCCACAAGAGAGAAACTGTCCAACACTTATATCCCCTGCTCAGATGTGAAACCCAAAATTAACGATTATGTGAGAGACCTCTGGCAGGAGGATTGGAACACACAGACGAATAACAAACTCTTTCAGATCCGTCCAAACCTTTAAAGACTTCCTTCCATCTACGTCGGGTGGTCGTAAAGAGGAAACGGTTCTGTGCCGGCTGCACACCGGCCATTCGTATTTTACCCATTCTTACCTTTTAAAGAGTGAAGAAGCTCCGTGGTGCATTCCATGTCATGCACCCCTCACAATGAAACATGTTCTTTTAGAGGTTGTGGACTTGCACGATGTGAGACACAAACATTTTACAGCGGAGTCCATGAAGATCCTGTTCAGGGATGTCCCGCCTGACGTGATCCTTGGGTTTTTGAGAGAAATTAACATTTTTCATCTGATTTGAGATTTTACGGAAGAAGGATTTTTAACAAAGTTTCTGGTTCGTTTGTAGACGATGTCATTTGAGATGTGTGAAAGTTTTTTTTTAAATTTATTTTATTTTATTTTATTTTATTTTTTTTTAAATGACTGGTGAGTTGATTTTAACGTGGTGACAGCCCTGATGTGGCCCTCTGCGGTCGGCTGGGCTATAAGCAACATTATCTTATCTTATCTAAGCAGTGTAACAATAAGAAAAATGCTTGTATTTTATTTAACTTTTACATTATTTTTGCTATGAGAGGTTTAAACAAGTAGATAATATGTATGGATTATATGCTTACTGTAAGTAATGGTCCGTAGACAGTGGTTTGTCGTCAGACGATGAAACGCTGAAACATACAAGCTGTCGCTACCTCGACTATTTTTTTAAAATGGTGGGGAAAAAAAACAAAACAAAAAAAAACAACAACCTGGAGTTGCTTTTTGAATGGGGATGTTCGGTGAGTTGCCTGCGCCGACAACTGTGCCGAAAGATAATAATACCCCCACCCCCTCCCTTTTTTCCCGCTCGTTGAATGTCAAGTGCCGGCGTCAGAGCAATGGGATATGACTGATTGCCTCCCGACCTTTTCATCTATTGTTAGTTTTGCATGGGGAAGAGGAGGAATGAGAAAAGAGGGGTGGTTATGATTTGGGAAAGAGTGAGAGCGCGTGAAAAACAAGCAAAGAAACAAATGTTCACTGATACAAACCAGGTTTATGTCAGTGTTTGCGTCCTCAGTCATCACGCTACCTTAAGGGTATGCCGTGATGTCCAACAGGCACCACGTTGTACTCTAGTTTAAACAGTCCAGGTGTGCGTTTGTCAAATTTCTGACGGTCTAGGCAACAAGAGTGACGTGGTAGCCAGGTCTCTCCTTCCGCTTTACAGCGGACAAAGTCTGCATGGTGTTTATCACAGGCCTGAGCTGGAAACCAGATCGGGTACTCTTCAAAGAATGCCTTTTTCTTTTGTTCGCGGACCACCGCTTCTAGACTCTCACCGCTGAGCGCCATGTATAGAGAGTCCGTGTCCATTTCGCACAATTGAAAATCAGTTCTATCCACAAACTTGTCTATAAAGTCGTAATAGAACTGAAGCATCCTGAGTTTTGCGTACTGGTACACAAAGAACCCGATCTGATTAGGAAGGTTCCAGTGGAGCTTGGATTTGGCCATTTCTACCTCAATGAATGTGTCATTGGTCCCCTCTAGTGGGGTCAGTTTTTTGAACAGGGGCTTATTGACCAGCTCCTGTGCTCTTTCTGGTTCCATGAATGTGATGTCCCTATGTTTGGCTATGTTAGTGATTGTTTTTCCGTACGAACTATGCCCAGCAGCTTGAAAGTATCAGACAGTATCGTTTTTCTTGGGATCCGAGTCTCCCTCTCTTCGGGCCTTAGAGACGGTGTTGCCGAAATTTGTGAAACAAGCCTTCGGCCGAAATTCAACCACTTGTTGAACGTCTGTCACTTTGAGCCCGTGTGACAGGTACCAGCGAAGGAGAGGAGTGATGAGGAGGATAGCTTTTCCGAAGAAACTTCCCACTAGAGTCCTTTTTGGCTCCGAAAGCATATTGTGATCCTTAGCGTACCCGGTCATGAGTTCACCTAGGTCGTCTCTGCCCACCATGGCATTTTTGAAAATGGGCTGCATTTCTGCAAAGTTTTGACGAAGATGTTCAGGGGCCTCAATGTCGCACTGAACGAGCCCAAACAGTTTTTCATTTTGGACAGCCTCGATGATGCTGTCGGTAGTGATTGTAGTCTTTGGGGGAAAGGACTACGGTACGGAGGACATCGATCGCGCAGAAAGGCTTGGATGTCTTTGTTTTCCATTTTGCTTTTGTTCCACTCGCATTCCCACATTTCTATGACGTTGACACGCGCCTCATTACGGAGGTAATCTGTGATGCCCTTAGTCTCGGTTCTGACTGTACCATTGTTTTTTTGTTGAAGGGATTTACGGTCTTTCCCTGTGTGAGATAGCAGCTGTGACCGTGAAACAGACAGCCATGAAACTGATAGGCCGTTCTTGACTCTCCTTGCCACCCATCCACCCTGATGTGACGCTTACCGACACTGTGTTCCTTACCGTAAATTTATGTTGTATGTGCACCCCCTTTGTGTGACTCACCCATTCGAGCCACTCTCTCGCCTGTCTGCCAAACATATCTACAAACTCAGCCTTGAAGCCGTTGTCCTTCTGGCGATATACAGGTGCTCAGTAGGCATCTGTTGCATCATTGCCCACAGTAAAGGGCGTTAGCGTCATATCCTTCCAAAGTACCCACCTTTTTGTCTCCCCTGATGAAAGTGACATCTTTTTCGTGGTAGCGATGGAATATGATTGACGGACCTCCCACCATCTCCTGCCGCAGGAGACGATGAAAGTCCTTGTGACTGTCGTTAGTCAAAGAAAAGTAAGTGTTTGAGGGTAGAGTGTTAAAGAGATAACGCAGAGTCAAACCCGAACACCAATCCCATCTTTGAGCATATCGAGCCCCAATCCACTGTAAAACCGTGATTGTTTGTTCAGAGCTTCGAGAAAGGGCAACCACATCCAAGTTATTGTACCAAACTAAAAAGTCTTTCATGGTGGACATCTTGTTTTTTGTCCACAACGCTTTGACAGAACGCGTAGTCTTCATCACTGATGGAGTCCCTTTTAACCCTCTTGCATTCGCATTTTCCAGCCTAGAACTGCTCCTAGTATTCGTATTGTTTTGAGAAATTTAAGCTAAAACTCACCTACTGCCTTTGAAAGGCTGTAGTGGACAAAGTTTCCACTGCAGCGCTGTCAAATTTAGTATACAAAATTCTAATACATCATATTTCATAAATGCAGAGATGTCACATGTTTGGGATGCATGTGGGTGTCATTGTCACCCTGTTTGTCACAAAACAATGGGACATCAAACGTTGACAATGTTACTATGATACACCAGACAGACAATAACATTGTCGGCATGCATTTGTTAGTATAAATCATCAAAGGGTGTCCTACCTCAACTTGTAAACAGCAGTCCTGGTTCAGTAAATCCAGTTTGGGGTGTCACTAAGTGTCACATGATTGTCACATACTCAAACATGGGGCCAGGTAACTTTACGGGGTTTTTTTCATCACTACTTAACAACTTTTAACACCGGAATATACACAGTCACAGAAAGAAGTAAAATCCATTCTTTACACTCTAATGTGGTGTCTGGTCACACACGCAGGAGGTGTCACCACTGTCACATGTCACCAATATGGTAAACACTACTCTTGATCCATGGTTTCTACCATGTTTGCTGCATGGCAGAAACCGTGTTTCGACATCACCCCACTGATCCGTGGCTCGCTAAACCGAAGATAAGTTGACCAGTAGCACCAGATCAGAGTCTTGGCTGACGTTTGATCCCCATCATGACGAGCACAGTTACGTATGCGCGCATCTCCGCAGGTGTCGTATCCTGCCAAAGTAGGTCAGGTTGTCCCCGCTTTGCCATCTGCTGCCTGGCGTACAGGTTCGTCTGGTCAGCACTGTAGTAAAAAACAACTGCAGCAGAAAGAGAAAAAATAACCCAGAGGTGTATCTGTGTCTGGCAAATCATGATTTGGCCCAGTCTCTTCCTCAAAAGGCTGAACCACAGGTGCGGAAGTCGCCGTCGCCACGTGGTCCCCAAACGCAAACAAAGGCGCATCATCATCTTCATCACTTCTTCGCCTTCTTCTCCCTCTTCTTCCTCTCAAACATCCACATCACTTTCATTTAACCCCCTCTCTTTCATATCTTTCTACTTCTTGTAATATATCATCCAACTCCTCTTTCGTATAATCCAAAAAATCGCCGTCAGTAGAAGCGCTAGCAGACGCCATTTTCAGAAACAAGGCGATGCCGTCTGCAGCAATGGAATGCGGTCAGTTCACGACCCTAGCCCTTTGTGATTGAATTGCTTCCCACACCCCATACTACTGCTAAGATTTCATTGGACCCTCAGGGATGCACGTTTATTTTTGGCCAGCCCTGACTAAAACAAGGTCGCA
The DNA here is from genome assembly GCA_018398815.1 of Conus ventricosus. Classification (NCBI taxonomy): domain Eukaryota; kingdom Metazoa; phylum Mollusca; class Gastropoda; order Neogastropoda; family Conidae; genus Conus; species Conus ventricosus. The sequence goes on from JAFLJL010006562.1 coordinate 6,877, forward strand.
GTGTGTGAGGGAAAGTAACGCGGCACGTACGCCGGTTGCGGCCGGAACGAACAGCAGGGGAGACAAACACAGCGGCCGGATACGGCGAAACGAATGCAAGAGGGTTAAAGAGCTGTAAAAGGCTTCTTTTGGAGGGAGGTTGGTCATGTTCAATATGTCCAGGCCTGTGATAAATTCGTACGGGAAAAAGCCCTTACACTGTTGCACGTCAAAAGCCTCTAAATATTTGGAGAAATGAAAATCCTGGTGCCAGATAGTATTTGATGTCTAAGAACTTCAGTTTAGTGGTACTCACGCACTTGTATGTGTTGCCGTCCTTGACCATGAACCTAATCGGTCCCTGCTTGATTTTGTCCTGAATACCATCATCATCATCATCATCATCATCATCATCACCCTCCCCCACTGCCCACCCCGCCCGTTATAGTTTTCCCCATCGTCGTTCAGGATGTGCTGAAAGAAGTAAGGCTTGATCAAGTTAATGTCATATTTCGCGCTATTGAAACCTACAACTGGTAGTTCCTGTAGGTACCTGTCTAGGAGACCTTTGAGTTAAAGAGGTGTCATGTCATTGCCATCGTCGTCGTCAGCGTCAAAGTCGTCTTGAAGCAGCCTGATCCGATTATCAATGTGACTGTACGCACGATGAAACTCTACCTGGAGGAGCCGAAACGCTTGATCAGAAATCTTGTTTAAATACCCCATCATCAGGTCTACCAAGTCTTGCGAGTCTCCTTCAGATACAAAACACATGGGTTTGTCATACAGGGGGACATTGGAGCACACGCTCACGGACATTGGCACGTGTTTTGGGTAGGTATTTTGTTTGTTTTGTTGGCACCTTTTGGACATTTGTCTTATCCAGGAAAGCCTCAAAGTCGTATGTTGCTCTGAATGGATACACAAAGTTCGTATCCACCGGAACCCCATTGCTCGCGAGTATTTCGAGAGGGGTCTGTGATACACAGTAAACACCCCAGGAAATATTTCTTTGCTATTTCTGCCCTGACACCGTGTTTCGTGCCTTTTGAGACGCCAGTCCTTTTTCCAGAGTTTACCGCATTTTGGACAAGCAAGTGCTTTAACTGCTTTGTTAATGTCAGTAATGTAGCAGTAGTGGTTTTGAATTAACAGAACTCGAAGAGTCGATGTCTTTTTGTCTTGCCCTCTCCGAAGAGGACCAAAAAATTTCGTTCTGATCCAAAATGAAAGACATCAACAGTGACGTCAAACAGATCTTCAATGCCATTCAGCTCATTCAATGAGATGCCAGAGAAATCAGGTTCTAAGGCACCTGGCCAACGCGACGCTAGTGCTTCAGTTTGATTTTCGAGCGAGTTTGAGTGGGACCATCCTTGATGATGTGCTAGACATCGAAAAAAACATAGTTGTCAGTATAAGCTGAGCCACGTCTGTCCCTTTGAGGAGTGTCAAGATGTGTTTGTTTCGCTTGATAGAATCTGGGATGGGACCGTCACAGCAGCCTATGGGAAATCGGCCAGAGGATTGACATAGAAACTAGTCGCCACAATGGCATGTACAGTCCACTTAGTATCTGGTCTTTGCTGTCTGGCGTATTCTAAATGATCCGTATTCTCGATAAGAAAACTTTGTTGCACCTCTACAGAGCCCTGGTCCGTTCCAAACTGGACTACGGTTGTGCCGTGTACGGCTCCGCAAGATCATCTTACCTCAAACTCTTGGACCCTATCCACCATCAAGGGCTTCGTCCTCTGTCTTGGAGCGTTCCGCACCACCCCTGTGTACAGCCTGTACGCAGAGGCAGGTGAACCTTCACTGTCCAACCGCAGGCTGAAACTGTCTTTGAATTATTACATCCGACTGTTTCTCAGAACCGCAGAATCCTGCCTATGACTGTGTTTTTGACCCTCCGTTCCAAAGTAAGTTTGAAACAAACCCGAAATGTATTCCGCCGTTTGGGCTTCGTATGCAGCCTCACGTGCGGAATGCAGGTATAACCTGGGGGTAGTTTCCGATTTTTCCAAGTTTCCGGATCAACCTCCATGGACCTTTTTCACACCAGAGATTCGTTTTGACCGCAGTTTCCGAAAGGAGTCTCCCCGCTTCTGGCGTAAAGGCTTTGTACCCCGAGCTCTGTTCCAAATTTCCCCATCCTATCAAAACGTTTCACTGAGGGTTTTCCAATCTGAGGATGGAGGGCCGTGCAGCCTACTGCCCGGGGGCTCCTTCTCAGATATTGTTGGAAATATACTTTCAGATGCTTCTGTTATTCTGCTGAACTTACTGTCTATACTGGCTTGAAGATAATCCCCCCTTTCTTCGAGGGGGGATTTTTCGGGTTTTGCGGTTCGCTGTCAGCTTTGGGGCCATAGCTGGCCGCAACCTTCACATCCAGAACTTTTATTTTTTTTTGAACTTTTTAGCAATTTGAAGGCGACGGTTCAACATTACTCTTGCTTGGGTTTCTGGCCTTGTTGGCATCGGGGGGAACAAATTTTTTGCGTTTCCCAAAACGCCCAAGAAAAAACGTCCCCCCTTTATATCCCCTGCCAGAGTAAACCCAAAAATTTAAAGATTATGTGAGGACCCCGGGCAGGAGGGTGGGAAAACACAGACGAATAACAAACTTTTAGATCCGTCCAAAACCCTTTAAAAATTCCTCCCATCTACGTCGGGTGGTCGTAAAAGAGGAAACGGGGTGCCGGCTCAAACCGGCCCTTCGTATTTTTTCCCATCTTACCTTTAAAGAGTGAAGAACTCCGTGGTACTTTTCCCTGCATGCACCCTCACAAAGAAACATGTTTTTTAGGTGTTGGGACTTGCACGATGTGAGACAAAACATTTTACAGCGGGAGTCCTGAAGATCCTGTTCAGGGTGTCCCCCCTGACGGATCCTTTGGGTTTTTAGAAAATTAACATTTTCATCTGATTTGAGATTTTAGGAAAAAGGGTTTTTAACAAAGTTTCAAACCTTGGGCCCTATCCACATCAAGGGCTTTGTCTCGTCTTGGAGCGTTCCCCACCACCCCCTGTGTACAGCCGTACCAGAGGCGGGGAACCTTCCTGTCCAACCCTAGGTGAAAAAGCTTTGAATTATTACACCGACTGTTCTCAAACCGCAGAAACCTGCCTATGACTGGTTTTTGGCCCTCCCCAAAGTAATTTGAAACAAACCCAAATGTATTCCGCCCTTTGGGCTTGTAGCAGCCTCACTGCGGGAAAGCAGGAAAAGACCTGGGAGGTTTCCATTTTTCCAAGTTCCGGATCAACCTCCATGGACCTTTTTCACACCAGAGATTCGTTTTGATCTCGCAGCTTTCCGTAAGGAGTCTACCAGCTCTCTGGCGTACAAGGCTTTGTATGCCGAGCTCTGTTCCAAATTCCCATCCTATCAAAAGTTTTCACTGACGGTTCCAAGTCTGAGGATGGAGTGGCCTGTGCAGCCTACTGCCCTGGGGCTCCTTCTCAGATATTGTTGGAACATATACATTCAGATGCTCTGTCTATTCTGCTGAACTTACTGCTCTAGTACTGGCTTTGAAGATAATCTCCCATTCTTCGAGGAGGGACTTTCTGGTTCTGTCGGATTCCTGTCAGCTTGGAGGCCATAGCTGGCCGCAACCTTCAGCATCCAGAACTTTTACTTTTTTTTGAACTTTTAGCAAGTTGAAGGCGGACGGTTACAACATTACTCTTGCTTGGGTTCCTGGCCATGTTGGCATCGGCGGGAACGAAATGGTTGATCGTTTAGCCAAGAACGCCACAAGAGAGAAACTGTCCAAACACTTTTATCCCCTGCTCAGATGTGAAACCCAAAATTAACGATTATGTGAGAGACCTCTGGCAGGAGGATTGGAACACACAGACGAATAACAAACTCTTTCAGATCCGTCCAAACCTTAAAGACTTCCTCCCATCTACGTCGGGTGGTCGTAAAGAGGAAACGGTTCTGTGCCGGCTGCACACCGGCCATTCGTATTTACCCATTCTTACCTTTTAAAGAGTGACGAAGCTCCGTGGTGCATTCCATGTCATGCACCACTCACAATGAAACATGTTCTTTTAGAGTGTTGGGACTTGCACGATGTGAGACACAAACATTTTACAGCGAGTCCATGAAGATCCTGTTCAGGGATGTCCCGCCTGACGTGATCCTTGGGTTTTTGAGAGAAATTAACATTTTTCATCTGATTTGAGATTTTACGGAAGAAGGATTTTTAACAAAGTTTTCCCTCCGGGGGTTGCGACCTTGTCGTGGTCGAGGGTTTGCGTGGTCCAGTGATCCCTTAGGCTTTGCTGGCGGGGCATCAATACTTGGAGATAGGCTGTTTTTTTTCACACTGCTTCTAGGCCTGAGAGGTGCAGATGCTGTTTGGCCTAAGCGTAACGTGGTAAGGAGTTGATGCCCCTGGTAGGGCTTCCCATGTCAGATAGGCTAAGGGTGAGGATCCTGACTAAGAGTAACCCGCCTTTCTCCTTTTCTTGTTTTCCTGCCTCCCTTATTTGGCCCTTTTCTATCTTCGTCTCCCCTTCAAGTCTTCTTTTCCACACTCCTTTTCTCTCTGTGGTCTCCTTAAGATCCGCCGCGTTTGCCGTGCGGTGCGACCTGTGTCGGAGGGGAATGAGATCCTGGTGATTGAAGGCCAGGCTCCAACACATCCCCC
>JAFLJL010006563.1:0-11227 GCA_018398815.1 Conus ventricosus
AAAGCAGTTTTGATATCTTTTCTAGCCTTTGAACAGTCATCTATATAAATAGTGCCTGCGTTCCTTCAAACAGTCTATAAAACTGTTTTAAACACTCACTTAGTTTATTGCTAGATCAACTAAATATATTTCATCATCTGTCCATATAAACCTTCTATCATGATATGCTTGTTCCATTTAAGTGTTGGACAGAAAATCACAATATGATCAAAATTATAGCCATAAACTGTTTGTAATAGGTCTAGGACAAATATTGTTTTTCCACATCCAGTCTGCCCACAAATCAATGAACAATGAGGCTCTTTTGGCATAAAGTTTAACTGCTCCATAGTTTTATAACAGAACTTAATCTAATCCAGTTATTTGTTTTTATCATGCTCTCTGTCAAAACTTGTTCAGTATAATAAAATCCTATAAGGTCTAAATGTGTAAGATTAATCCAATTCAGTTCTGTAAGATTGTTTCTAGTTTAGACTAATATTGATTTTGTTGCTTGTTGTTATGACCTTAATATCCTCACCATTGTGAAGAACGACGACAGTAACCTTAAGACTGTCAACGTCTAAGTTTGCCAGCTAATTAGAATTCCTTTTAGAAGGACGTCACTAACACCCACAACCCCATCCCTATTCACATCTTTTAAGACAGAAATTTCAAATATCATTGTGAACGTGTCTCCTAATTTCATTTGCGGAATGAACTGTAATTTTGTAGAAGCTTCCTTTAAAACTGATTCTCTTCTGTGGAGGATGTACTGTTTATTTCCATACGGCTTTATTTTCAATCTCTTTCCGACTATTGTCATCTGGCATAAGACTTACATGTAAAGGGCCAGAGTTGAATGCTTTTCTGAAACTTTTTTGACGGCTAAAAATGTAAATGGGCTTATGAATTCAATTTTATTTCCCATTCAAAATATGGTTCTAAGTGCCATTTGAGGTCAGGTTTTCGAACTATTTTATATTCATACTGGCCAACATTATTTGCTTCTAGATTGCGCAGTTGTTCTAGTTAGGAAACTTTTTGTTGTCGCCAACCTCTTTGCGTTTATAATCACCATCTTTAGTGTACTCAAAACCATACAAAGTGCCTATTTCACCATTCTGTTCAAAGTCCACAACGTCTGCAAGGTCTTTTAATTCTAAAGTTATACACCTCACAGGCGCTAATGTAACTCCGGATTCTTCTGGCCCACGCGACATTTTTAGTATAACTTATATTTTATTTCCAAAACAATGTGCAGGTTATCACATTTTACAACTTTTCCTGTTTTGTCTTTGATCTTTATATTAAATGATCCGACCCTCCCACAAACTAATCTTTTAAACTGTAAATTAGGGAATTGTATAATTTCATAATCGCAATATGCAGCTTTCCCTGACGGAAGAGCTCTTAAAACAGTTGAGGGCCTTCCATCATATAAGTTTCATCAGTGCTCAGCTCATCTAAATGAACATAGAGTAATGAATGTAATTCAAGATCGAGCGGATTTTCTCCCTCATAAGTAGTTTTGTCTGATGTAACACTAAATCTATGACTGTCAGCTTTAAAGCCTAACATTTTAGCTAGCTCTACATCAAAAAGGTAATGTACTACTTCTTCTTCAGGTTTGAATGATAACATTGTTTTTAGATTTGCATTGTTAAGTTTGAGAGTAATGTCGAAGTTACTCATTTCTTCTTTTAGTGAGCAAAACCCGTAATAACCATCAGGTATGGTTAACTGGCTAACTTTGTCCCCTGATTTGCCAACTTTTAGAACCTTATTATTCTTCCTGGATTCAGTTATATTAAACCATACGACTTTGTAAAATATTTCATGGAGCGCGACCGTTTTGGTTCCGCAATCGTTCTTAACAGCATGCTCTAAAAACGAAGGACGGTCTTGAGTTGTTATGTTTTACAAACATTTTTTAAACGAAATAAAAATGAGTGCGTTTAAATATACTAATGCAAAATATTCTGTTGGGCCGCACTACAATCTTAAAAACATAACAACTGATACTCTTGACATTTCTGTGACTCAGTCTGACGCCTTTCAAGTAAAGGTTAGTACTCCATTGGACAAATATCTTAACCCCCCTATTAAAAAAGACTACATCCCAAAATTTTGGTTTAGTCATCCGATGCAGTTTTATCAGAACCAGTTAAACTTTGCTGTGTTTTGTGCATCAACTGGGTGTGGAGTGTCGTATGCCGATCACTTAAATCATCCTGATCCTTTGGTGAGGTCAGTGTACAGATTTCATTTCTATTACACCTTTAGACGTATTTTGACAGAACTGCAAGCGCCATTACCAAATGACAAAACGTTTAATCCATTCAGCAACCGAATAGACATGAAGGCTTTTGAAAGGATCTGTAACGAATTCAATATTAATGTTAAGACAGACTTTAGACAAAAGTTAGATCTTAATCATGGCTTAGGCACCCTTATTTTTGGGGCGTGCACAGAAAGTATAACTATGACTGGCATCCTCCTTACACATCTTTCTCTTCAGGCACAGGTGTTCACCTCGGGTCCATAGAGCAAGAGCATAAAACAGCATGGACAACATTTATCTTAGACACTTCTAAGGGCCTAACTAGAGCGGGAATAGAACGAATAAACGACTCTATTCGTACTTACGTTTGGTGTTTGCTAGGTTCGCAAGCACAAACGAGATCGAGCATAACTGATCCTTCTACTGGTTTTGATGCGCAAAAACAGTACTTAGCAAATTTAGAGGATGCTATTAATTCTACAGTTGATTTACCTTCAAGTATAAAAAGGTACCAAAATGTTTTTACAATACGCAAGATCAAAAGTAGACTTTGCTGTTGGCGCTGGTTTATACATGCTGCCTTCTGACCTCAGACTCCAGATAGGTACAATAATAAACTACAACAATGAAATCCTCGTGGCAGGCAATGAACAGAAAGTTGGAAAAACGAAATAAATTCTGAGCCAGTAATATTGCAAGCAGTAAACAAACACCCAAGAATAAGTCATCCAATCCCCGCGGTCCGAAGCCTAAAGGCCATTGAAGACGCGGACTCTGTTCGCGATGACCATGAATATGAAAAGACAGCACTTGTTTTGGGATTAACTGGCATAGGGTTACTTGGTCTTTATCTTACTAAATAGTAATCCTACTATTAAGACAACTAATGCCCATAAGTGCTCGGCCATAAAGCCAACTACTTTGCTTGCAGTAGACAAAAGCCAGCTAACGACACTCCCTAATATACCTGGTAAAGCGTCTACGGCTTTACCGGCTAATTTTTTTAATAAACTCGCAAGATGATCAAGCTGTTTTTTTACCCATGATTTATCAGGCGGCGATGGAGGCACTGACCCGGAACCACCGCCGCCTGTAATAGCCATCCCCCAATGTACTTATTGCAAATCCTAAGGCAGTTATAACACTTGCTAATGTGACGCCTTGCTCTCTAAACAGTGTTCTTATTCGTTCTGCTAGCGTCGTGTCTTCATATAAAATTCTTTGGATAGTTTCTCTTATTCTGCTCACTTGAGTTCGTAATTCTTCTCGGTTAGTAGACAACACTTCTAGTCTTGCTGATCTTTCTTCTTTAAGTTCATGTAGTCTTTGTTCTATTCTTTCTTTAACTCACTCCCTAATTTGGGCCTCAGGAGTTTTTTTTTTTTTTCCTTTTTTTTAATGCTTTTAGTTCAGTCATTTAAAAAATTGTTTTCAAATTCCCCCTCTGATTCTTTTTAAAGCATGATAAAGGGCCACCTTTCCTATCATTTTTCTGTGGTTCGGTTTAGTTTTTTAAGGTTTCTTTAAAAAAGGTTTCTGCTTCTATTGCATTTTTTAATTCCCCCCGCTGATTGATTTAATTTTTAAATTCCATTTTTTTGCATTGGTTTCGTTCGAGTTTTTGTTGTATGTTTTTGATAGTAAGCAAACTGCTTCCTCATCTAAATTTGGGTTCACAATCCCAAAGGGCGTTTTTCGCTGTTTGCACTGGCCTTGTCTAATTGCTCATGCCTAAAAACTTTGTGGGTTTCTTTTTTCTGAAAACGGAAACGTTCTCCTTTGGCGTTTTTCCATACAAATGGCCGCCTTTTGTTCAAAATCATCAGGGGCTTTAAATTGGGGAGGTTCTATACAAAATTTGGTAAAAGTTTTTGCCCTATTTTCGTTTTAGCCAATTGAGGCCTTGAGCGACGTTGTGAAAAGGGATTTTTTTTCCTCTTTGGTCTCAGTTTCAAAATATCATCACTTCTTCAACTTCAATTCCTGCCATTTTTTTAAAATAATTAACTTTTTATTTTTTTTTATAAAAATGTCAAAAAGCATATGGCTCGTTTCTTGCCCGTATAGAAGACTAAAAGAACCCCGGGGGCGTAAAGGGGAAAAAAAAGGAATATTATTTTCCAAATACTCCGACTATTGATCGGATCAAATTTTTAAATGTCAGATTTCCAAACCAGGAGCGGATAAATGATTGTGCCGGGCCGCGCGACTTCTTTCAAAAAAACCTCGTTAAACAACAACCCAACCAGAACAGTTGTCCAAATCTAGGACGGGCAATCTTTTAGAAAATTTCTAAAAAAATTTGAGGGCAAAATTTTCTTTACACAATGAGACATTTTTTTAACCTATTTGATCTTGGAAAACCGCGAATGAAGGGATATTTGCTTTTAAAGGGAATTGGGAAAAATGAAGAAGCACTAAAATTTGAATGGGGCCCAAAATGGGCGCAGGTGAAAAAAGCAGCAAAAAGCTTTAGCTAAAAATTTTTCTTAGGGAAACGCTTTTCCTTTCCCTTAGTTTTAAGTTGTTAAAACGCATGCCCCATACTTTCAAGGAGCATTAAAGAAGATTGAAAAACGAACTAACTTTTAAAAAATACAAAGGTATCAGCTAGACCCCAAGAAAATACAGCATTTCTGCATCTCTTTAAGTTTGTGTTTTAGCAACCCAAAATTTAGCAAGGCTAAAGGGGAAACAATATAGTAAAATTTATAACTTTTTCGAAGCAGGCGCATCATTCAAAAATATCCTAAAGCGGGGCAGCGTATATGGAATTTTAATCTTAGTGTCACAGTAAAATCGTTTAAAAGGGGATTTATTGCTGTTAAAGAAAAGAACCATTCGCAAGAGAATGAAAATTTTTTAATCCAAAAAAAACGAAATTCAATTTTTGTTGACGTATCCAACCAAACTATGCTAGGGGCTTAACCTTACACATTTTGACGAAAAAAAAATTTTTTGGGGGGGTGGGGGGGGTAAAATACAACAGCAACCTTGTTCTAAAGATAACCCCTTCACAGTGTTTAGGCTTGACGATTATTTAACAACAAAATAGGGGTTAGGTTTGACTAAGGAAAGAGGATAATCAGTTGCATGGAAGGGAGAAAAGTTTAGACTAAAAAACATTCAAATTGAGAAAGAAAAAAGATGCTGATAAACCATTTAAAGTACTTTTTTTTTATTAATTGATACACAACTAATTTAAAGTAAAAATTTTAAAAGATTGAATACTAAATTATTTTTTCATTTTAAAAAAGCATGCCTGTTGACGTTTATCCAAAATCCCTACAGAAGAATAGCAGGCAACCGCTCTTAGAAGGAAACTTGACCCCAGGCCGTCTCTGCGTGAAGAAAAACCCTTAGATTAACCAAAAATTACCAAATGAACAAAAACTAGACAGGACCTTCAAAATCCGCAAACCGAAAGGTATTCTGCTGCCTTTAATGCTGTTACCTATGTTAATACTGGGGCACGACTATAAACGCTGTATGGCGGAACGATGTTGGGCCCCTTGCATCAGGCTAGGCCACCCGCAACTTTACCCCGGGGGTTTGTCTTTTTGCTCTTGGGCCCAGTTTATTACCTAGGGGCTGCTACAAAAAAAAAAAAACTAAACCCAAAAGCACACAGCTTTGGTTCAACTATAACGCTAAACTTAGTTTTCCTTTTAAACTGATTTTAAAAAAAGCCTAGCTGCCAAAAAAATCACGGATGAAAATTTAATCGTTTACAGGGATTTTGATGACTACAAAAGACACAATTTGATCTTCAAAGAAAGGCAAGGGGAATTTTTCTCAACAGCCCGACCCCCAGCAGATAAAAAGGAATGTTTTAAAAAAAGTAAAACGAAAATTAAATCTGCCCAAACAGCCACATTAAAAAACGCCAAAAAGGGTGTTTTATACTTTAGTTTTATGAGTCCCAAGGGAAAAAGACTGTTGATATTGATAATTATTTTTTTTTATTAAAAAAATTTGAGTTAGAAAAAAAACTCCAGGTAAGATATAGAAGGTCCAGACGAATTGTTTGAAGCAATGCAAGAAATTTTTTCAAGACACTGAAATGATATTGATTTAGAAAATCATTGATCCAGCAAACGTACAGGGTGTTGCTCATCTATTCTCAATTTTCCGGGAAAAAACAAAAATAGACCCCCCATAAAAGTAAGTTAGCGTTTTAAAACGAAAATATAACAATAAATGAAGAAAAAATAGAAATCTGGGGTTTAAAAAACAACGGGTTTTTCTTTCTCATTGACTTAACACCCGGTTTTGGGGAGACCAACTGCTTACCAGTTTGATGTGGCCCCGGAGCCAAAATGGGGCTCTGGGTTGGCAAGGGCGAAGTCATAGAGATCAGATTAAAACAGGTAAGTATGGCCGATTGTTGGGAAAGCTTTCATTTCCCCCTACCCCCAGCATTTGTTGCAAAAAAAAGCAGTTCTAAAAATCAAAAATGGACAACAAATGTTTTGTGGTGCGTTCTTGCAAGGCGCATCACGTTGCAAAAAGCAGAGAAGGATCAACATGAACCATACACAAAGATCTTAACTTCATGGAAAATCCTTTTCCCGATAGTGTGGATCAAATTGATCATTTGAAGAACAAAACAAACCAATAAGTTAATGTATACACATGGGATGAGGGGAAAAAATTTGGGGGCCTATTAGAGTGTCTAAAGACAGCCCCCAAAAAATAGGGGGCCCAGACAAAAACCATGTGGTTATCCTAATTCTTCGCCCAGGGTACTACATTTCACATTGATAGCACAATGATAGATTATTAGCGCATTCTTTTAAAAATTGTTTTTCAAACAAGAATTTTGAAAAATGTTTAAAAAAAATTCCTCTTTCAAGCCGCGAGTGAAAAATATAAAACATTGTAAAAGTTCTGTAGACTGTAATACAAAAAAATTTCGCCCCCCCCGGGTCAAAGTTTGTTTTTAAGAACTGGGAAAAAACTGCAAAATTCTCCATAGTTTTTCGCGACTTCAAGTCCTTATTGTTCCCTTGAAGGGCCAACCCCACGAAAATTCCCAAAAACTGTCTTAAGAGTAATCCAAAAATTTGTTATTTGCCTTCTTTTTTTTTCAGGTCGGGGTGGGGGCCCCTTCAAAGCCCGAAATTTTATAGAGGGGCCTAAAGCTGCAAATACTTTTTTAGAACGCTGCGCAAGTGGTAAAGTCTGTTCTAATAAATGAACTCCAGACATTTTATGACTCCCGAACAAAAAACAGTATACTCAGCCACACATTGTTGGATTGCGGTTTAGGTCTCTCATCAACGCAAAAATCCGACGAAAGACCTGATCACAGCGGAAGTTAAGGAGAGCGCATAACAACGCAATCTTCAACAAAATTTGAACCCAAAAAACATGGAAGCGCCCGATTCTTTTAACTTTCGAGGGTTTTGACTCCACTTATAATGCAAGCAGTAAACCACGCCCTTTAGGGTACTGCATTGCACAGTCATCAGAAAATACTGTGTTTCACTTTAAATAAAATGTCTTTTTATGACTCTATGCAACACCTGATGGGATCATTAGAGTCACTGGCTATGTCCTTAAAGTCCTGCCAATAACGGAAGAATATTTTGACCAACTCTTGTTTAGAAAGGGTGTTTACCCTTATGAGTACATGAAACAGTTGGGAAAGGTTTGATGAAGACACACTTCCACCTAAAGGCGCGTTCTTTTCTAGTCTTAGAGGAAAGGACATCAGTGATTCTGATTACCAGCATGCTCAAGATGCATGGCAAAAGGTTAGATTGTAAAACGATGGGAGACTATCATGATTCCTACTTGATGGCTGATACATGTTTGTTGGCGGACGTTTTTGAAAATTATAGAGAGACCTGCATGAACATTATAGCCTGGATCCTGCGCATTACATTTCTGCGCCCGGGATGAGCTGGGACGCTTTCTTAAAGTTTTACTGGAGTACAGATTGATTTATTGTCAGATTACCAATGATACAGATGATTGAAAACGGATTGCGGGGAGGAATTAGTATGGCGTCGCATCATTACTGTAAGCAAACAACAAATATTTGGACGACTATGATCCAAGTAAAAGGTCTAAACTATCCTCATGTATTTAGATGCAAACAATCTGTATGGATGGGCAATGGCGCAATCACTTCCGTTACGCCAACTTTAAAATGTACACAAGCGGCGGTACGAATAATATTCAAAAGGCATTAAAGTGGTTGAGCAGTTTAACGCCTGATCAGCAGCGGGGATTCATTCTAGAAGTTGACTTAGAATATCCTCATGAACTCCATGACCTGCATAATGACTATCCATTAGCAGCAGAAAGCCTAAAGATGGCAAAAACAGAGCCGCCTAAACTTGTGCCTAATCTTCGCGGCAAAAAAAATTATGTCTGTCATTACAGACTTCTACAATTTTATTTAAGACATGGTTTGAAGTTGACAGCTGTTCATCGTATAATTGCTTTTGATCAAGAACATTTCATGAAACCATACATCATGAAGAACACTGATCTCAGAACTAAATCCGCAGATGCTTCAGAAAAAGATTTTTTCAAGCTGATGAACAACAGCTGTTGTTGGAAAGACTATGGAGAATCCGCACAAGCGCAAAGATGTCATATTAGTCACCAAAGAGAACGAAGCAATTAAGCTGACTTCAAAACCTAATTATCAGGACTTTAGAAGATTTCATGATCACCTTTTTGGCATAATGATAAAGAAAAAGAAAGTCAAATTGGACAAACCTGTATTATCGGTTTACTGTTTTAGAATTATCAAAACTTTTGATGTTAGAATTTCTTTATGACTACTTTAAGCCTCGTATCCTGAGTCCAGAGTACTTTACACAGATACTGATAGTTTTGTTATAGATATCCCTACTGAAGACATCTATAAAGAACATGGAAATGGAAGTAGCTAAAGGGCATGCAGGATGGTATGACACATCCGAATTACCTAAAGAATCGCCTTTACATTCAATTACTAACAAGAAGGTTTTAGGAAAGATGAAGGATAATTATCTGGAGGGGTGATTAAGGAGTTTATTGGTTTAAGATCGAAAATGTACAGTATTTCGAGCCCAAAAAAAAATCATTAAGAAAGCAAAAGGAATATCTCGCAGTGTTGTGCAGTCAAACATATCACATAACAACTACAAAGAAGCATTGTTTGGCAATAAGACTTTTCATCATGACAACATAAAACTGCGATCTAATCTACATGAGATCAGCACACTGTTGTAACAAAAAAAGTCATTAGATAGAACAAACACTAAACGAGTATTTGTTAATCCAGAGTTTTCATATGCAATCGGGCATTGGAGGACCGCATAAACGGAGGGTTTATATTTTTCATCAACTAGTGTTATAAGATCAACCATATCTCATCCAATTCATCTAATTCTTTTATCATGTTTGCTTGATGCGTTCGAATTTTTTTTATTTTTTAAGATATTCTTTTTCCCAATTTGGGATTTTGGATTGTAGGTGATCTGGATGGTTTAGCATGCATTGATTAATCTTCACAAATGTTCCCCTAATAGCAGAACACGCATTAATGATTCCCGTATCATCTTCAAAGTCTCTTCCCTTACCATTCTTGTTTCGTTCTGAGCTTCCATTTTAGACTCAAATATATTTATGTAAATTAATTAAAGCGGAACTGTGTCTGGTGGAATTATCTGCAGTTCTTCCTTTACAAAAGATCTTTGAGGAGCCGGTTGTTTTGTCGTGTCAGTTTCTCGTAAATAATACACGGGCGGATTCATTTTTACAATTCTTTTTATTTCATATGGATCAACACTCCAAACTGGATCGGTTGCCCTGATGCGAGTGTCCCCTTCTGCTTCCCCCGGTAAATAAAGGTACCTTACTTTTAAAACCAAACGGTAATAGTTTGCCGGATGAAGACTCTCCTTCAGCAACATCTATTGTTTTTCTTTTGATTGCTTGTACTGGTTTTAGCCCTTTAAATTCTTCATTATTCATTGCGCGCAAAACTGAGGGCAGTCTTCTAACCATTCTGTGTTGCGAGAATTGTCAATCAGCTCTCTGTGATACTGGTAGGAGAAAAGTCTTTCGGCTAACTGTTTGTTAAAGTTTTCAACTAAAGCCTGTGATCTGTGAACTCCTGGGATGCCTCTTTTAATGGTGACTCTATGTTTTAACAATAATTGATTCACTCGACCTTTAAATTCTTTTCCATCATCGACTTGAATCATGCGGCCGGGGATAAGTTAGCGGGCCTCGTTGGTATATCAGTTGTATGGCAACAGCAACAGCAGAAGCACTCTTTTGTGTTAATGGATCAGCATCTTTGTATCTTGAAGCTACGTCAATGACTGTGAGTGCGTACTTAAATCTTTTTCGTCTAATCGTATCATTGGGTAAATATAGAAGATCCATTTGATGGGTGTCGTTCGGTATTGTATTCAAAAAGTGCGGTCTCTGTATTCGTCTAGGCGCAGGTAAATAAATTTGCCAAATCGCTTGTTTTGATAACCATTCTTTTGCTGTTTGTTCACCGACTCCCGCTGCTTGGCTTAGCTTTTAATTGCCGTGATTCCCTTCCAATATCCTTTGGGCGAATAATAGATTTTGTTCATTTTTTATTTAGCCAATATATGCGCAACAAAATACACAACAGTCATACCAACGACAATAAACGCGATTTCTTGCATCTTTTGTTTTTCTGATGGATGATAAAAGTCACTGAATTTTGGCGGGGGCAATGTCTCAATCGGTTTGCCCGTTACAAGATAATATTCTTTTATTGCTTGATCAACATCTTTAAATGTGTAAGCTGCATGCCCCTGTTTTTTCAGTGTGTTATTAATAAAATCTAACTGCTCAATTCTCTGCTTTTCATAGCGATCTTGTGCTGCAGCTAGTTGCTCCACAGCTTTGTTTTGTCTTTTTCTCTCGCCGTCGTCCCGTAGTTTACTAAATGCTAATTCGTAAAAGCAGCGCATTCCC
>JAFLJL010006564.1:0-10035 GCA_018398815.1 Conus ventricosus
AAAAAACCCCCGCAAAAAGCTTTAAATTGGGGCCCCCTAACCCAAGAAAAAATTTTCCCCCGGGTTTTTTTTTTTTTTCCAAAAAAAAGTGAGCCCAAAGGAAAATTTAAGGGGGGAAAAAAAAAACCCCTAACCAAAAAGAAAAATTTTTTTTAAAAAAAAAAAAAAAAAAAAAAAAAAAAAAAAAAAAAAAAAAAAAAAAAAAAAAAAAAAAAAAAAAAAAAAAAAAAAAAAAAAAAAAAAAAAAAAAAAAAAAAAAAAAAAAAAAAAAAAAAAAAAAAAAAAAAAAAAAAAAAAAAAAAAAAAAAAAAAAAAAAAAAAAAAAAAAAAAAAAAAAAAAAAAAAAAAAAAAAAAAAAAAAAAAAAAAAAAAAATGAAAACAAAAAAACGGCTAGAAAGGAACCCAAAAACTTACGAAAAAAAAAAAAATTTTGTTTAAGGAAAAAAACCCCCCAGGTCAACATTAAAAAATCCAGCGTTTTAAGGGCCTTTAGGTTTTTGCAATAAGTAAACGGTGATGGTTATTACGGGGGCGGTGGTCCCGGGGCGTTTTTCCCACCGCCATCCCCCCCCCCGCCTGAAAAATCAGGGGGTAAAAAAACAGCTTGATCCTTTTGGGGGTTTATTAAAAAAATTAGCTAAACCCGTAAACGTTTCCAGGTTTTTTGGGGGTGTTGTTGTGGTTTTTGTCTTGCGAGCAAGTATTGGTTTTATGGCAGCATTATGGGCTTTTCTCTTAATAGGGGGGTTTAAATTTTTAAGTAAGAAAAAGCCCAAGTAACCCTGGGCCCATTTAAAATCCAAAAACAAGTGCTCTTTCATATTCAGGGTCTTATTTTTTTTGACTTTTTAACGGCCTTGGGTTTTTGGCCCAGGGGGGATTGGGACTTATTCTTGGGGGGTATTTGTTTTTTTACGCTTGAAAAAATTTTCTGGTCAAAATTTTTATTTCTTTTTTTTTGACCTTCGTTCTTGCCCCCACGGGATTTCTTATTGTTTTTTTAATTTTTCCCTTCGGGGCCTGGGTCAGAAGGCAGCATGTATAAACCGTGCCAACAGAAAAGTCTACTTTGATCTTGGTTGTAAAACATTTGGTCCTTTTTTTATTTGGGTAAATCAACTGAAAATTAATGGCGCCCTCAAAAATTTTGCAAAGTTTGTTTTTGTGCGTCAAAGCCATTTGAAGGTGGTTTTATCTCGATCTTTTGTGCTTGCGACTAGCAAACACCAAAGTAATAGAACAGAGTGTTTTTTTGTTCTTTTCTGCTTTATTTTGGCCCCTTTTAGAAGCGTCTAAGAAATGTTGTCCGCTGTTTTTGCTTTTGCTCTATGGACCGAGGTGAACAGTGTGCCTGAAGGAAAGATGTGAAGGGAGGTTCCCCAGTCATAGTTATACTTTCTGTGCACGCCCAAAAAAAAGGGGGTGCCTAAGCCATGATTGCGGTCCAACTTTTTTCTAAAGTCTGTTTAACAAAATTTGAATTCGTTAAAAACCCTTTCAAAACCCTTTTATGTTTTTTGTTGCTGTTTTGGTAAAGGGTTTTGCGTTTGGTAATGGCGCTTGCATTCAGTCAAAATACTTTGAAGGTGAAATTAAATGAAATTGTCATGACCTCCCAAGGATCGGTGATTTAAATGATCTCATACGACACTCCAACCCAGTTGATGCACAAAACCAGCAAAGTTAACGGTTCTGAAAAAAACTGCATCGGATGACAAAACCACATTTTTGGGTGTAGTTTTTTTTAAAGGGGGGTTAAGTATCTTTTTAAATGGAGGACTAACCTTTATTTAAAAGGTTCAGAAGATCCAGAAATGTAAAGAGTATCATTTGTTATGTTTTTTAAGATTGTAGGGCGGCCCCAGAAATATTTTGCATCAATATTTAAATGCGCTCATTTTTTTTTTCGTTTAAAAAAATGTTGAAACAATAACATCAAAACCGCCCTTCGTTTTGAACATGCATGATAAAAATTGGGAGCAAAAGGTTGCCTTCATGAAATTTTTAAAAAGTGTATGGTTTAAAAAAAGTGAACCCCAAGAAAAATAAAAAGGTTCTAAAAATTGACAAAAAGGGGCCAAAATTAGCCATTTAACAAACCTAGGTTTTTTCGGGTTTTGTCACTAAAAGAAGCAATGAGAAACTTTGACATTACTCTCAAACTTAACCCGCCCCCTGCCGGGAACGTGTAACGCCCCGTAGAAGCCGAGAAAACAAAAAAACCGCTACGCCCCGAATTGGTGTCCGTCCTAATTTCGAAAAGAAAGCAAAAAATCTATTTGGGGGGAAGACCCTCAAAAAAGTTCTCACCTTTTAGGTGCCCGGAACCCCTTTTTCCCTTCTCGGAGCAGCCAGCTGCCACTGTTTGAAAATTTTGCGATTTGGAGGTCACAGTGATTAGCATAGTCAAGATGGCAGCTAAACCCCAGCACTTCGTCGAGGGCCCCCTTTTCCAAGCGTACACTGCCCTTGATTTTTTGAGAGTTATAAAGTATAAAGAGATGATGAAGAAGCCCTTTAGGTCGGATCCGATACAGCGTGAGGAGGGACGGATGGAATCAGCACTATCCACTTTATCGGGAACATGCGGTGATGACGTGGCTTCATTTTCTGTACACAACACATCAGAAAAGAACGCCGTCAGTGGGCGACAAAGCGGAAATTGCCGAACGCGTGCCGTGAACGAGCACTGACCCCCCCCTTTTCTTGCAACGGGGTGGTGGACAGGGAGGGGTTTCGAAAAAGGGAAGGCCCCGTGGAGCGGCCGGGGGGTGGCAGGGGGCGTGGTCAGAAAACAGCTGACAAAAATGGCAGTTGTTTTGACGGGGAAAATTTTGGTCGCAAGAAAACCTGTGCCTTTTTTCAGCTTTTCAAAGTTCAGTCCTTTCCTTATGCCCAGAAAAGGGTTTCAGGCAAGTGCTCTTTTTTTTCTTTTGTTGGTTTGTTTTGGTTTTGTTTTGTTTTTACTACATGATTCTTCATTCCTTATATTCTTTTCTGTATTTCTCTTTTTTTCCCCCTTTCCCTATGAAACTAAAATTAGGAAAAAAAGACGTATGGATAGGTGGACTGTGTGTGTGGTGTGTGTTGTGTGTGGTTGTGTGTGTTGTGTGTGTGTGGTGTGTGTGTGTGCACGCACGCATTTTGCCTAAGCATTTTTATTTCGTATGCAAGTTTTCCAATAAGTTTTTTCATTTTTTTAACACAGAAGCCCATGCACACCGTTTTTTTTTTTGTATCTTGTGGTGTTTTTACTTTCATTGTGGTGTACTTTTAGTGTGTGTTTGTGCATATTGAAAATGGTGTGGTGTGTGTTGTGTGTGGTGTGTTTGGGGTTGTGTGTGGTGTGTGTAAGCTTTTTGTGTGTATGCATGTTTTTGTATGTTGTGTGTGGTGTGTGTGTTGTGTGTTGTAAAACTGGGGTCTGCTTATTTGTGTGTGTGTGTTGTGTGTGTTGGGGGGGGTATTGTGTGTGGTGTGTGTGTGTGTGGGTGTGTGTGTGGAAACTGTTTGTATGTTGCGTGGTGTGTTGTTGTGTGTGTGGTGGGGTTGTGTGTGTGTGGTGTGTGTGGTTGCTTCCTGTTTAGTTGAAATCATAAAAACAAAAAAAACCCAAATTTTAAAAATGATGTGAAATTTAGAAAAGGTTTTAAAGTAGTAACCCACAAAAATTTAAAAATAACCCAAAAATGGGGAATAATGTGCTTTGGGAAACATCCCGTAAAAAAGCATGATTATCCCCCTTCTTACCCAACAATTAGTAACCCCAATTATGAGCGATTTTGTTCAAAAAAATTTTTTTTTTTTTTTTGGACTGTTGTGTGTTGATTTTGAAAAATTTAGTCACTTTTTTTTCATGTTTACACTGATTTTATTGGTGCAATTTGTTATGTATACCTGAAAACTGTTCTTTTTGTAAAACCAACCCAAATTTTGTTCCCTGTCCATCCCCTAAGGCTCACAAAACTACTTTAAATTTTTATATGCTCAAAGTTTGTAGTAAGGAAGGAAACCAAAAATTAAGTCAATGTAAGAAAATACTTAAACGTAATTGGGGAAAGACCTACCCCCAAAAAGAAAATTATGCCCCCTTTTTGGAGAATTTGGGGTTCCCCCGTAACGACGATTTTTACACGGGAGATTTTTGACAACAAAAGAATCCCAGGTGTTTGTAATGTTGTTTAGCTAACACCAAAAGGTTTTTTGTTGTGTTTTTGTGGGGTTTTTATATGCTCAAATTTTTCTAAAAATTTTCCATGAAAAAAAAAACAAAAACTGTTTTTTTTCACTGTTTTTGTGTGAACCCTCATCTAACCAAAAAAACCCCTATTGAATGATGTGAAATTGTGACAAGGGTTTTTAAAATAAGTAACCCCAAAAAATCTAAAAATAACTAACAATTTAAGAGTAATTTATGTTGGAACATACAGCGAAAAGCTGATTATGCCCCCTTTTTTCCCAAAAAAAGTACCCCCCAATTTTGAGCGTTTTCTCAAGAACAAAATTCCCTTGGGGGTTTTATGACTTTTTATGTGTTTGTGCTGATATTAAAAAAAATAGTAGACCCTTTTTCAGTGTTTTTACTCATTCTGTTTGGCGCAATGTTTTGTGTACACTCGAAAATGTTATTTTGGTCTTTTTTTTAATTTGTCAATTTCTGCTATCTAATATAACATAATCAACCATTTTTATAGAAAAATTGTAGGGCAAATGCATAAAAAAAAAAAACATCAAAAAATCAAAGAAATCTGCAAGAAAAAAGTGGCCCCCGTAACCCTTTCATTTAACCTACCCCAAAAAGCCCCAATTTTACCACGGCAGACGATTTTCAAATGTGCTTTTTTATGTGGCAGTGAAGGGTTTAAAAAAAAGCGAATCTCAAAACAAGTTGCCTTCAAAAACCCGAAAAAAAGAAAAGGGTTTTCTTTTTGATAAAGAGCTAGCTAAAATTTAGCTTTTCAACTAACAATCAACCCCCCATATTTTTTGTGTTCCCAAAAAACTATTTAGGGAAAATCCGCTCGTCTTTCATTAAATTATTACTCTTGTTTTTTGGATGAGCTGAGCATGTGAAAACTTTTTTTTGTGGAAGGCCCTAACTGTTTTAAGAGTCTTCCATCTGGGAAAGGCAATTTTCGATTATGAAATTATACAATTCCCCAAATTTTCAGTTTAAAGATTGTTGGAAAGGGGGGATCATTTAATATAAAAATTGCAGACAAAAAGGGAAAGGGCGTGAATTTTGATAACTGCACATTGTTTTGAAATAAAAAATTTTCGTTTTCTAAACATGTCCTGGGCCAGAAGAATCCGGGGGTTACATTAGGGCCCGTGAGGGGTATAACTTTAGAATTAAAAAACCTTGCAGAGTTGCGGCTTTTAACAGAATGGTGAGATAGGGGCTTGTAGGGTTTGAGTACATAAAGTGGTGATTATAAACGCAAGAGTTGGGGGAAACAAAAAAATTTTCCCAAACTAGAGCAACGCGCAAGTAGAAGCAAAAAAAAGCTGGGGCCTATGAATAAAAATAGTTCGAAAAAATGCAGCAAAAGGCACTTAGAACCTATTAAATGGGGAAAAAAAATTTGAATTCATAAAGCCATTTACATTTTTTGCCCTCAAAAAAGTTTTCAAAAAGCATCAACTCTGGCCCTTACATTAAGTTTATGCCCGAGGACAATAGTCGGAAAAAAGATTTTAAAAAACGCCCTTTTGGAAAAAACAGTACTCCTCCACGAAAAAAAAAACGGTTTTAAAAGGGAAACTTTTTTTACAAAAACATTCATTCGCGCGGAAAAATTAGGAGACACGTTCACAAAGAATTTGAAATTTTTTGTCTTTAAAAAATGTGGGAGGGGTGGGGTTTTTGGGGTTATGAGTCCTTTTAAAAGGAATTTATTAGCTGGCAAAACTTAGACGTTAAACTCTTAAAGTTACCATCGTCGTTTTTCACAATGGTGGGTATAAGGTAAAAAACAACAAGCAACAAAATCAATATTGACTTAAATAGGAACAATCTTACGAACTGATTGGTTTTCTTACCATTTAGGGGCCTTTTTGGGGTTTTTTAAAATGAACAAATTTTGAAAAGAGTATGAAATTAATAACTGGATTAGTTAAAATTTGTTATAAAACCCTGGGCGTTAAACTTTATGCAGACCTCCAACCCCCCAAAAGACCAAAGAGTAAGAATTGAAGCTCAGTGAGGGAGAAATGTGTAAATTTTTGAGAGCTAAGAGTAATCGAGCGCGACATTTACCTTTTTTTAAACAAACACGATGGGATGAAATTGTTCACAAATTTTTGGAACTTTACTTTTTTTCAAAAAAAGCTTTTCTTTTTGTGTCACAAAAATCTTACAAATTTTGAAAATTAATACACGGGGAAAAGCACACAAATCCCCCAAAAACCACATGGCATGGGACACCAAGGTTTATAGTGGCCAGAAACAAGCTAAAAAAATTTGGGAAAAGAATGAGGCGGGAAAGTAAACAATAAACAGTAAACAAAGGGGGAACGTTTGCTCCCCTTTTATAAAAAAACCCAACACAAAGTAACTTTTATTCAAGACTGGCACAAATTTTTAAATTGAATAGGCAGACAAATACACATGACGAACAATCTTATTAAAAGTTGGGGGAAAAAAAAAGGCAGGCCAACAACCCAACTGTCTTGATATAATGATTGGCAAAGATTGAATTGAGGAGGGGGGGGGGGGGGGGGGGGGGGGGGGGGGGGGGGGGGTTTTTTGGGGGGGGGGGGGGGGGGGGGGGGGGGGGGGGGGGGGGGGGGGGGGGGGGGGGGGGGGGGGGGGGGGGGGGGGGGGGGGGGGGGGGGGGGGTGGGGGGGGCGGGAGTTGGTGGAAAACGGACCCCAAGTTTAGCCCAATTTCCTTTTCCAATTTCTCCTTTTTGATTCTTCAGTTGGAAAAAGTGTTTATTGGAAATTCGGGGCCAAGGGAAAGATTTTGGGGACCAATACGCTTCCATCCCAAAACCCCCACGGAAAATTTGAAAATCCGATCGCAATGGCCCCGTGCACAATTTCCCCTTTGCGAAGGTCTTGAGGGGACTTTTCGAGATTCTTTTCGGCTTGGCTTAATTGGTTTTTTGAAAAAGGGGGGAGCCCCCCCCCCCCCCCCATATAAAAAAAGGGGGGGGCACTCCCCCCCCCCCCCCTCTTCCCGGGACTTCTTCAGCCAATTTTTTTAAAAACCGGGTTCCTTGCACTCTTTGGGCTGCTTCTCCGAGCTTTTGGATGTAGTCGCGGTTTCTTCATGATTCTTCTCCACCCTCGCATGGCAGAGAATCTTTTTTTTTTTTTTTTCACTTTTCCTCAACGAAAGTCAAAGTCGAATAGAGTGGGTGCACGCTTCATTTTGGAAAATATCCAATATGGCGCCTTAAACTCTCGCAACTTCTCGTCGGTGATCGAGATGGAGGAGTTTGAACGCCGCCGATTGGTTGATTTACACTAACAGCCAATGAAATATCAAGAAATCGTTCGCTCCTGCTCAGTCCTAGTTTCAGTTTTTCAAGCAGACGACAAACGAGCGCCCGCAACGATCTGTGAACAGGGCGGGCAGTCCTGCAACTGTGCGGGAGTCTGCCCGCGTTAAGACTCAATAATTGCGGGAAGGAACAGATTTTCGGGGGATTGTACCAATCCCGTGCTCTAGATTAAGCTCTGGAACTTTTGACCAAGTGTTTTCTTCTTCGCATCTTGTCCAAAACTTTCTACTCCACGTTTCGACATTTTCGTAGCTAAAACTTCGCTGAATGGTAAAGATGGTGAAACGAACTGCGCATGACCGGAAACGCTTCTTGAAGATTACTGGTTATACGCATGGCGCCGCGCGTGTCTGTACATTAGCCGATTTTTTTCGTCCGTTTTTGTTGTTGTTGTTGAAAACTTTCAATGCGTAATTTTTTTACTAAATGCGTAAGGGCGTAAGAATTATCACTTGGGCGTAATAAATTACGCGAAATGCGTAATGGTTGGCAGGTCTGTTTATGACAAAAACTCCTCATCGTTCATTGATTTGGGGGCAGACTGGTTGTGGAAAAACAATATTTGTCCTAGACTTATTACAAACAGTTTATCGCTATAATTTTCATCATATTGTGATTTTCTGTCCAACACTTAAATGGAACAAAGCATATCATGATAGAAGGTTTATATGGACAGATGATGACATATATTTAGTTGATCCTAGCAATAAACTGAGTGAGTGTTTAGAACAGTTTTATAGACTGTTTGAAGGAACGCAAACACTTTTTATTATAGATGACTGTTCGGCAGAAAGAGACATAGTTAAAGAAAGAAACACTTTGTCAAAACTAGCTTTCAGTGGAAGACATGCTGGGATAAGTGTGTGGATTTTAGGTCAAAAATATAACTCAGTTTTAAAAGACTTTAGAGAACAGTTAAAGACTGTAGTTTTATTTCACATGAAAGACAGAGACTCATTTGATGAATGTTTGCGCGAAAATGATGTTATTGAAAATGATCAGGAAAAACATAGGATTAAGCAAAAACTAAAATCTGAAAAGTTTAGTAAATTAGTATTAAAAACGGATAATCCTACACAGTATGTATGTTTGTAGGTTTACTTGTCAGAGAACAGTAAAAATGTCTGTTTCTAGCTCAAAACTGCCCGAAACTGGTTGAGGGCAGTTTTGAGATAGAACAGACATTTTACTGTTCTCTTCTCTCTTTCTTTCTTTTCTTTTTTTTTCTTTTTTTTTTTTTTCTCTTTAAAAAGGAAAAGAAAAAAAAAATTAAAGCATGATTACACTAGTCCATGCTTTAGATAGATAAATGATATGCTGAAGGCTATATCTTTCCTTCTTTTTGTTTGTGTATATACTTACTTGTCTGTGTATTTATATTTAGTTTGTCTTATACCTAATTTCTGAATATTGATGTTGTATATTTCAGTTTATGTAATAACAATAAAAGAAAATAAAAATGTTTTTAAAAAAAATTTAATAAAAATGAACAATCAACCAGCCGCCATGGCGAAGTGGTTAGCGTCGCGGACTCCCGGCTGGGAGGTCGTGGGTTCGAATCCATCAGAGTCATGTGGGTTTTTTCTGCCCCGACCGGCTCCTACCCAGAGTTGAGTTTGCTGCGGACTCAGTTGGGAAGACTGGAACCACACAGTCGAGTTTCATCCACTTAATGGATGCGTTTCTGAGAGTGTTGCTCAATTTCCTGACCAACACTGCAGGTGCCTGTATCTCTCGGGCCTGGTTGACGCCAGGATATATTATGAAAGGAAGCGTAGAGTACAGCCCTGTCATGTAGTCTCAGACCGAAATGGAAATCCGTAGCGTCATCTTAATCATCCTCATTCCCATTGATCAGCATTAAAAAAAAAATGTCTCAAGTTCTGTGGCCCTTCATGCCCTGCTCTCATGGCGACCTCAATTTCGATGTCCTCTCCGCGTCTGTGGCCTTTGGTTTGCTTCCGTTTGGGTCACCGGTATCGGCGAGTCCATGGGGGCTGTCGTTGGACGGACGTGGTGGCGCCCTCTGGAGGGAGAGCTCACTCATGCCGGCTCCGCGACTAAGCAATTATTGTCGTCAGTAGGGGGCTTAGTAGGTGGTGTCCTGCGTATGTTAGATCAGAACAGGCGCCACTGAACACCACCGAAGTGACTCGGCAGCATGGCAGTGTCTCCTCCGGTGGGTTGCCTCTTGACGACTTGACATTGACTGCTCCCTGTGGATTGCTGTGCCGGGGCTGCTGCGGGGGCCAGCCGGGCTATGGCTGTGGACGGGGTGTCGGAAGAGCGGTGTGGGTGCACTGCCTCTGAGGTGGCGCCGAGGTTGGGACAGCAAAAAAAAAAAAAAAAAAAAAAAAAGAAACAATCTAGACTAAACCATCTTTGGTACCAAATTAAAGATAGAACCTCACTTATCCAAAGCATCTTGCACAACCTTTTCACTTTCTGTGTCCAGGGCGGAGGTAGCTTCATCCAGCAGCAGGATCTTGGGGTTGCGCACCAGGCTCGTGCAATGGCCCACGC
>JAFLJL010006565.1:0-10093 GCA_018398815.1 Conus ventricosus
TTTCCTTGGCCCCCAAAAAACTGCGCACGACCCGGGGTGTGAGCTGGGGGGAAGGTTTCGCCCCCAAAGCAAACATCCTGCCAAACGACTTCTTCCTCAACGAGGGGAAAAATATGTCCTCCACAGAAGCATTTCATCCCCACTTAACCCCCCACAGGGGACCTTTAAAACCAGCCCTTTTTCCGTACCCTTAAGAGGTTGGCGTATAAAGGGTTCCTTCCTTCCAATCCGAACCCAGTCACACCGAAAACTGAGGGACCCTGCCAAAAAACCCTGCCTTTCTTCTGGGGGGGAAGGAAAAACACCCCTTCTAACCCCTTTCCCTACGGCTCGACCTTTATTGGGTCCCGGGCCCTTGAACCCGACAAGCTTACTCCTCCCCGAATTTTCCCCCGGCGACTACCATTTTTTTTTCCTCCCCTTCCCAAACTTTCAAACATTTCCACTTGTAAAGATTTAAAATGTACCCTAAGGGAAAATTGAAATGAAACACGAAAAATCTTTACCTGTTTTCCCTTTTCCCTTGTTTTTCCCCTCACCTTTAATTTTTCCCCTTTTTAAAAAGTTTCCCACATTTTTTACCCTCCAACGGTAATCCCCCTTTACAGAGACCCCGTCAAAAAAAGTCCCCCCTTTCCACCCCTGCTGGCAAAACTCCCCCTCTTCCCCCCCCCTAGTGATTTCCACCCCCCATTTTTGTTCAAAACACGAAAAAACCCTTCCTTTTTACCGCTTTAAACTACCATGGTTTTCCCCAAAGGGCCACCCCCCTTTCCTGAATGGGGGGGGCAAAAAAACTCACAATATTGGGGAACCGTTTCCATTCAACATTGAATCTTTTCCTTTTTAATTTTCCCCGATTTTTCCCCCATATCATCCTCCCTGGAAGACGGCCCCAGCAAAGAGGCCCCGCCCCGAAAACCCCCCATCCGGGTTAAAAATTTTCCCCCCCTTTTTTAAAGTATATCATTTCAAAAACACAAAACTTCCCCCAGAATTCCCCCTTTGGTCCCCAAACCCAAACCCAAAATTTTTTCCTAAAGATCAACCCCAAAATTTTTTCCCCTAATAGCAAATTAATTTCTTCCTTTTAAACAAAAAACTTTCCCTAATTGATACCCAATCCAAAACAATTTCCAAACCCCCCATGGGATAAAAAAATTTTCCAAAATTTTTTTAAAAAGGATATAATTATTAAACACAATTACCTAAATTCAAAAGGGGTAAACCCAAAAAGAAAAATTAAAAAATCAAGTTAAATTCTCAATCCCCCAAAAACATATTTAAATTTTTAGTCTTTTTTTAAAAAAAAATTTTAATTATACCCATTAAAAAATACATTTCCCAAAAATTTTACAGATAAAACAATTGGTTTTTACCAATTCAAAAAAAATTGTTATAAAAAATTTAAAAAGAAATTTTTAAGTTTTTGCCCCTCAAAAAAACCCCATAAAATAAAATTTTAATTTTCCAAAAAGTAAACAAAAAAAACTGAAAAATATTTTTTTCCCCCCTTTTGGTTTACCAAAAAAATAATGTTATTTACATAAAAATAAAAAAAGTTTGTTTGCTCAAAACTTATATATAAATAAAAATTTTTGCTATCCCCATCTTAAATCTCAAAGCATTAAACATAAAATTTTGTTTTTTCCAGTTTCAAGAAAAAAAAAAACAAATGTTTTCTTGAAAACTTACCTTCAATAAAAATTTGATAAACATTGGGCCTTTTAAATTTAGTACAAGCAACGGTTTAAAAGTAAACCCCCGTAATCTTAAGAAAGACAAAAAACTGCTTTCCCCTTTAAAGCTTACTTTCCCAAAAAAATTTCAGATGCCAAATTCAACTTTTGAACTTTCACGAAACTGGAATTCCCAAAGAAAAAAAGGACCATCTTAAATGTGTTTTTCTTGCTTTAGAACTCTTAGGGCGTTTTAACTGAATTTTTCCCAAAGCCCCTGGGGTTTCCCCCCCAAAAATACCCCCTTCCCCCAAAAAGGGAGCCCTTTTTTGGAACTTTTTAGGCGTATTGACGGTTTAAACAAAGTTTTTTCTGAAAGGCCCCCAT
This sequence comes from Conus ventricosus, assembly GCA_018398815.1. NCBI lineage: Eukaryota > Metazoa > Mollusca > Gastropoda > Neogastropoda > Conidae > Conus > Conus ventricosus. The sequence goes on from JAFLJL010006565.1 coordinate 2,067, forward strand.
TTTTAAACTCATCACAAAAATCTCGAGGGAGGGGGGGAAAATGGGGGGTTTTTCAAAACCACCCAAACTTCTGGCCTCATCAACCACAAAATACTTTTTTCTTCGTCCCTTTCGTCAGTTCATCAAAGGGCCCGCAGGGACGCAAAGGGGGGTACATATCGTCAAAGTAAAAACAATCCATGGTGCCTGTTCGTTTTTTTGTAGGGGTTTTTGTGTAAGGAAAAATCTTTTCCACTTTCTTTCCTGGGGACATTTTTCCCACTGAAATAGTGTGCCCAAAAAAACTCAGAGTTTGAAAAACCGGCAGAATTTTTTGATGGTTTTTGCGTAAACCAAAACTTCATTGCAAAAAACGCTCGTAAGTTAGAAAGGGGGTCACCCCGACCTTCAGCCAACAAATGTTCAAAAAAACTGACTGCACCACATTCTGGATTTTCAGGGCTCGCATTTTTTGGGAAAAAGAACGGGGGGATTTTGCCAAACCAAAATGGCTTTTTTTCGTCCACGGAAAAGCCAAAATTTTTTTTAACGCTGTTTTTTCCCTTTGTCACTTCACCATTGGAACCCCGTCCCCTTTTGTAAAGGGTCTATTTTCACAAAATTTTTTCCTTCCGAGGCACCAGAAGTTCTTCAATGTCGGGGAATAGGCTCGGCACGAACACAGTTTTATTTACTTTTCTGTAATCGGCAGAAACGCACCATCCATCGGTTTGTCCCCAAAAAACGGTATGTAGGATGTAAAGTTTCTATCCCCTTTTAAAATCCCATTACATTGTTTTCCCCTTTCCTCAACCCCCTTTTTTTTTGAAAAATGGGGGGGGTTTGGCTGGTTCGCAGGGTTTTTTCAGAAGTTAATAAATCAGGGGGGTTAAATACCAGTTACTGTACCGGGGTATCTTTTCAACACATCCTAAAGTTTTTCAAAATTTTTTTGAGCTTTTCTTTTTTGACTTAAAAGACAAATCTTTCGACAAAATCAATACATAGGTTCACCTTTAACAGACAGAATGGGAAGGGGGTACAAATCATCTGCACTGAGATTTTAACACCCACATTTGCTGTTTTCATCCCCTTTGTCGTCCCTGTACTTACTTGGACAAAATCACTGATAATGCTTCATGTGACATCATTTTCTGACACAGGCTATCCATAAACCCGACTGTTGAGGCAACTTTTACGTTCAAAAACTTCCAACTTTTCACATGAAATACCTCTCATTTTTCCCAAATTTTGATCTTAATTTACTTAAAAAAGTTTTTCGCCCACCTAAAAGGGCCCTTCCACAAAACACGAAGCTTTTATGTTACAGTTGTAGCACAAGGATTTTAACCCCTACACAAAAAGGAACGTGCCTTTTTCTGTCTGCAAAAACCTTGTACACATCGTTTTCCTTCAGCTGCTGTTGACAAGCTACATCACCCTTCAAACATTATGGGTCAAAAACTTTTGGAAACATTTTTACTGTCGGGTATGTCCGTCTTTTCCCCTTTGGTTTCATCAAAGACCCAAACCCCCTTGGGATGCCCCAAAAGAAGCTCAAAGGGCAAAAACCCACTTTTTCTTTCGGCATTTCCCTTTTGCAAAAAGAAAAGCGTATAAAACGCCCTTCCGGGGGCTCGCCTTGAAACCCTTTTCCAACATGGACTTCAAGTTCCATTGAAACTTCAACCATGCCATCGTTGGGAATATGGCTGTTGAAATGGAAGAGATTGAAACGTCGTAAATTTCTCTCAGGGAAATCAAAATGAATTGGTTTCCACAACCCGAGAATTTCGTCGGGAAAGACCCACCTGGAAAAAATTCAAGAAAGGCTTCGCGACAGAACTTTATCAATTTTTTTCAGGGGGAATCGCTTTTACCTTTTGCGTATCCACCAAAGTCAAATTAGCGAACCCCGAAGAAACAGTGTAAAGGCCAACAAGATCAATAGCAACCTTCCGAAATGGAACAGAAAGGGAAGGCATTTGTGAAAAGGTGCACAGGACGCGCCCTTTTCTGAATGTCTTTTGGCAATTCACTGACGGATATTTCGTAACTTCCTTTGTGACACCCGCCAATAAAAAGAATAAAGAACTCTCTTTAAATGTTTTTTTTTTGATTCCGCGGCCCACGAACAATGCATCATCCCGTGTGCTACTGTTTCTCAAAAGGGGTTTTTGGGAACCACAACTTGCTGTTGTCCTGTCCAGGTACACACCTGTAGAGAATGCAAGTCCGTAGATTTTGGTTGTCCTTTGTCCATGACAGTCTTTTTTCAGCAAAAGTTTTGGGTCGTCACGCCCCGTTTTTTCCCCTGCATTTTTTTAAAAATCATTGGGGAAAATTGGATTCATCCATTTTGAGACTTTTAGCGGCTTTGTAGCCTTTCCCTGCTCTTGACTTTGACTAGCTCACAAGACAAAGGGAAAAAACATCCCCGCACCACCATTACTGAGCGACACCCGGCAAATTGCCCAAGATCAAGTCCAGGGGCGGGTTATCAAAACACAGGCGGGAAGAAAACCGGATAGTACGGTGTATCGACTGAAATTTCGCCAGCGGAAAATTTTCAAACTTGCCCCCAAAACCCTCATTTTGGACAGTTGAGTTTTGGCTGAAGGACGAAAGATTTCCGTCACCAGCATATGCACCCCAGGTTTTCGCAAAACCGAAGCCTGCAATCCCTTTAGGCCCGTTTTCAAAAACCCTCCATAACAGATTGACTGGGGTCAAAACAAGGCCCTTTTTCACAATCAGTGGAGACTAAGGGGTTTTGAATCACCCGCTGAAAGGGGAATTTTGTTTTAGATGGGCTTGCCTACAAAAGAAACAGGCATTGTCATCGGCAGTGCTGATTTTGTGAATCTGTTTTGGGCCCCGAACTGCCCAAAAGGTCTCGTGGTGGTCGTTGTCCACGCCTCGGAACGTTTGCTGAGAAAAACGGTCGTCCGGCGGGGATTTGGTATGACGAAAATCATCGAACCGCGGAAAGATCCCTGTCCCTTCCCAGGATAGGTTACCCGAGGACTCAAAAATGACCCACATTTTCCCTTTTCCTGTAATTCCCTGTCCCCGAGGGAAGTACTGACGCAAGAGACCAAAATGGAAAATTTCCCCCTTTTCCCACCACGCCCTTATCGGGTGAGGACACAATACGACAGCCCTCTGACACATTTCCCAACGTTTTTTAAATTGCCTTTTTTTTTTAAGGAAAGTGGCCAGATCTTTTTCACGCCTGGGGAAAAATTGTTCTCAAGAAGGGGATCTCGCGGACGAAAAGGGCTTGTTCGTTTTAGATAAACGATCCATCTCCAAAAAAATGACTCAAACGGATCAGAAAAGCGGGAAAAAAACTCCTTTTTCAGGGGGCACAGAAAAGGAACGTTCGTGAAAACGACAGCAGAAAATTTTAAAATTTTTTGAGGGGTTCTTCTTCAACTGATCCCCGTTAAATTTTGTTTCGCTGCAAGTAGGGGTACAATGCAAAACCTACCCCTTAACAACGACGCAATGTACAAATTTCCCCTTTCCCGGCCAACCACAAGACGTTGCGTGACTTTCAAATCGGGAAAAGAAAAATCAATGTCATCCCTTTTTTTTCCCCAAAAGGGGGGCAACTTTGGATATATGCCCTTTTTGGGTTTAAGGGTGCGGAAACCCACTGGGGGAGGTTCTCTCGATGCCTGGGTTTTTTTAATTTCGCATCGTCTCTGTTCTAACTGCCTCAACTTTAAAATTTACGTTTTTCACTTCACTTCCCTCGTAATCTTTTTTTTCAAATTTTAGCTTCCCCCTGTAATTTAAATTTTCTCAGCCCCTCTGTATCATTGCTTCGCTTAGCTTCCCCGAATTTTTTTTCTTCAGCTTTCCCCCTGTATCTTTTTGCTCAGCTTTCCCTTCCCCGTAATTTATTTTCTTTAGCTTCCCCTTTTGTCTTTTGCTTCAGTTTTACTTCCCCTGTAGTCTCCTTTTTTCACTTTCTAGTTTCCCCTTTTATTTTTCCCCTCTCTCTCTTAGCCTGTCTGCCCATTTGCATTTGCACATAATTTGTAAGTTTTTCTCCATCCAACCCAAGCGTTCCTTGTTTAACATATTTATCAAAAAATCCATAAGAACCGTCAAAATAAAACCCAAAAATCTAAAGTATGAATAAAAATAAGGGGATATATGAAAAGTTATGTTTCCCAAACCTAATTAAGATTACAAATCAGAATTTAATTTCCCGGGGTAAACAGAAAAAAGCTTACTTAAAAAGGGTAATATAAAAACCAAGAAGTTTTCCAAAAAAAATTTGCAAAATGACAATTTGGAATTTAAAAACAAAAAGAAGTTTAAAGCAAAAATGTTTCCCTTAAAAGGAAATAAACAAAAAAAAGTTTTCTGAAAATAAAACTTTTTAAGTTTTTGTTCTTAAATGTTCTTTTTGTCGTCTTTCTTTTTACTCTTTCAAGAATTTTACAAAACCAATGACCGCCTTTTACAAAAAATGAATTAAATTTTAAAAAAACAAAAGGAAAACACAAACAAATTTAAAAAAAGGGGGAAAAACACAAACAGCGGGGAAAACCCACCCAAAAGATGAAAATGTTGAAAGAAAACTAGTAGGGCCCATTAGGAGAAGGTTAAGAGGTTTTTAAAAAGGGGTGAAAAGGAAAGAAAGGAACCAGGCCCCGGAAAAGTGAGCAGAAAAACAAGAAAAACAAAAGAAACCCACAAAGAAGGGAGTTGTGAAAGGGGGGGAAGGAAAAAAAACAGACAAAAAACAAACAGAAAAAAAAATTAAAATCCAATAGCTTCCCCAAAACCAAAGAAAAAGGGGGGGGGGGCCCCCCCCCGAAAAAAAAAGCGGGTTTTTTGGGGGGCGGGAACCTCCCCCCCCCTTTTCGGCGGGGGTTTTCCCCCTCTGAGGGGGGGGGGTCAAAAGCTTTTTTTTTTGGGGGAAAAAGCTTTGACCCCCCCCCGCCTTCCCCCTGCTAAAACGGGGTTTTGGGGCTACATTCCGGGAAAGGGCAAAATTTTTTTCCTTTGGGAAGGCAACCTTCCTCCAAAGCCCTGCCCCCTTCTCCCAGTTCGACAAAGGGGTTAGGCATCCCGAGTGGGGAGGGGCAAAAAAAAACCACCAAAAAAAAAACCCTTTAAGGGTTTTAAACAACCAAAAAATAACCCCTTAAAACAAAAACCCAAAAAATAGAAAAAAAAAAAAACCAAATAAATATTAATACACAATCACAATTTAAAATTTCTTCTTTTTTTTTTTTCCCCAAAAATTGAGGGCCCAAAAGAAATCCTTTTTCCTCCCAAACCCGAGGGTAAATAGAACTTTTTTTTCCCCAAAACCCTTTGGGGGAAAAGAAAATTTTTTTTTTTCCGGAAACAAAACTACCAAAAGGGGGGGCACCCCCTTCCCAACCCCGCCCTTTCAACCCCTTTCAGAAGATTTACTCCATAGCCAAGAAAACTTTTTTAAAAAAAAACCCCTACGAATGTTTTTTTTCCCCCTTCCTTTAGGGGAAAAAAAACAAAACACAACCCCTTTAACAATTTTAAACTTTCTCTTTTTTTCCACCGGGGAACAAAAAAAATCTTCAAATGTTCCTTCCCCAACCCGAGGACAAATAATCTTTCCCTTACCCTTTTCCTGATCTTTTTTTTTCCCCGGGAAAAAAATATTTAGTTTGTTTTAAACTGGTTTACATTCCTTTTCCAAAAAACCCCAACCCGAGAAAAATTAAAATCCCTAACACAGGCCAACCTCCTCAAAAAAACTCCCTTTTTCTCTTCCCCCTTTCCTCCGAAAAATTTAAATCCCCCGAATTTCCTGTCCTTTAATAAAATATCCACTTTTCCTTTTTCCCGGGATAAAAAACTTCAACTCCCTTTTCCCCGGATTTCCTTTCCCCCGGGGGAATAAATTTTTTCCCCCCCATGGGATCTTTAAAAACCTACAAAAATAACCAGGGAAAATAACCCCAAACACGAAATTCTGAAGAACTCCCCAAATTTAAATTTGTCTTTCCCCTTTTAATTTTCCCCCTTGCTTTCCCCCAATTACGCCTTTTCCCCGGTTCGGTCAAAAGAGGGCCACCCTGGGTGGTCTCTGGGGCCATTGGGGTTAAAACTGCTCTTTCCCCCTCCTGGAGTGCAAACCAGGTAAAATGAAGCCCCACCTTTTAAATTGTTAAAAAAACCTGGTTCCCTTTAAACCCAATGAACCCTTCTTTTTTAAAGTTTCCTTATTTTGGGACGCCCCCCTAACTGGGCAAACCAAAAGAATAATTTCCAATTTGGCACGGGGAAATGATTTTTCCTAATCTTATGGGGCCAATGTTTTGAGGGACTCCAAGCCTGGTCTTTCAGTGCAAATTTCACAACCAATGCACATCGGGGGGCGGGTCACCACATAAGACCCCTCCTTAAAAGGTTCCCCAGTCGGGGGTCCAAAAACTGTTAGGATGTTTTGGGGGGCCCCGTACGCACTTTCAGGAGTTCGAAAGGGAAAACCCGCATCTTTTTCCGTGAACCTCCCCTTAAAAAACAGCCAATGCGCCCCTCTCGAGTTGCTCTGCAACAGGGCGAATTGCCAGTCCCTTGAACCTCGAAGGCCCGGCCGGCCAAAAAGGGGACTTGTTTTTTTGGAAAGGGGGCAATGTTCACTTCCCCTTCATGATTCGGCAAAATGGGTCCCCTTGGGCCGAAAGGAATTCCCCTTTTGGGAGCCCAGTGCGCGTCCCAAATCTGCCCAAAGCTTCACAACCCCTGGGGGACGATAGCCCAAGTGGGACAGCCCTGGATATCGAGTCGCGTAATCCACCACAAACCAAAATGTAGCGTGACCGCGATCGGATGGTGGCTTAATGGGTCCCACCAGTCGACCCCAACCTTGCTGAATGGCTCCCCAACCAGTGGCACTGATCCTAAGGGAACACGCTTCAAGCGACCCTTAGCGTTGTCCGTTGGCAGACATCGCAACTGCGGCAGTACTGCCTAACCTGAGAGTTCATCCCTGGCCATAAGAAATCCTGTCTAACTCGCTCGAGAGTCCGCTTTGAGCCCATATGACCTGCCATGGGTGAATCATGGGCCTGCCGGAAACAATTCTCTCAAGCTTTGGGGAACGACAAGCTGCTTGGCCACACGATCTGCCTCAGTGAAAACCCTAAAGAGGATCCCCTTGTGGAGCTTGAACTCACCTTGGCGTGTCGGGCAACTGAGCGGGACGACCCACCAGTTGTCACAGGCGTTGGACATCCAAGTCCCTGGCCTGAAGACGGATCATGGGAGCAGGATCGGCCCTGGCCAGAACCTCGTCAGAGATCGGCTGCAGAACGGGACGCAATTCTTGTTCCTGCTTCTTAGCTTTGGCGCGTGTGGTAACTCCCACACACGCCTGTACGGGCAGATCCGTAGACACGACTGAATGCGTCCGTCCGCGAAGGTGATAGTATTCCCTATAAGAAGGGAATACAGAGGTCACTCCACCGCGATGGCCCATACTTCACCACAGAATAGGGGTGGAGATAGAAATGAGTACTGAAGGACGGTGGAGGTAAAACCAGCCTCCAACCCGCACACATCATAACTAGCGCCCGCCGGGCCTCGGAGAAACCAAATCCTTATCCACAAAGATCGTTGATGCTCCCGAATCCCTGATGGTGTCGACGAAGGAAGAACCAACAACAGAAAGGAACACCGGGCACTCTGTACCACTAGAAGCTGGGATGGACCCCACGTTAGCCGAGGCACGAGGACGCTGGGGAAAGGGCTAGCCCCATGATTACCGCAGCTTAGGACAATCTTTCCTAATGTGGCCAGGACGACCACAAAAGAAAACACAGCGGGTGCGATCCCCATGAACTGCCTGCCTTGTCGACCCCTAGCATCGCCGTGCCTTATTGCCACTAAATCCTTGGAGGCTTCCTGTCCGTATCTGGCGATGCCCATAAGCTCTACAGCCTCCAACCCTCAGCTTTGAATCGCAGGCGCGAAATCCGAGTGCTGTCTCGCCTATACGAATCTAATCGGAACAGGTGTGGAAGCGTTCAAGCAAT
>JAFLJL010006566.1:0-11820 GCA_018398815.1 Conus ventricosus
AGAAGGGGGGCCCCCAAAAAATTTTAAATTTTTTTTTTTTTTTTTCCCCCATTCACCCACTCAAGACATACTGTTTTGGGGGCAGAACATTTTTCCCCTAGATATGAATGCGAAATCTCCCCCTATTTCTTCAATCAAAGACATAAGAGCAAGTTTTGTTATTTTAATTAAATATTTCTTGCAGCTTTGCAACACCAAGCTGCTCTGTAAGTTGCTGGAACAGTGCTCGGTTTATCCTTGAATTTATTATTTTGTTAAAATTTTAGTCCCTTGGGGATTCATCCAAAACGGGCCCTCAGCATTTGTGTCTTAGGGATACTTTTTATATTTTCTACTTTTCACAAGAAAATGAGCTTGTTTTGCTTTTTTCTGTTTTTTTTCTTCTTAATGGCACCTTTGGTTTGGTTTTTTAAAAACCAACAAACATACAGGGTATTGCACACCCCTTTCTGGGAAGCTTCTTTTAAAACGAAAGGCAGAGGGTCAAATTACCACTTTCCCGGTCACTGAGGGAAAAACAACCAAGTTTCAAATAGGGTAATGACCAGGGTTATATTTTTAAGGGTTTCCCCCCCTTTTGGAGGAGTCCCCCCCTTGGGAGAATTAAGTTGCTGAAGGCTTTTTTTGGAACATTTATTTTTTTTCCCCTTTTCACCCCCCAAAGCCCATCTGTTATTTAGCAAAAATCACTCCGTTGCAAAAATTTGAATGGTACTCCCCCATTTCTTCAATTAAGACATAAGAGCAAGCTTTGTTTTAATTCAATTTTCTTGCGTCAGGCAACCCCAACTGCTCTGTTTTCTGGAAGGGGCTCGGTACTTTCCTTGGAATTTTTTAGTTTGTTGTATGTAAAATATAATAAATATATTTATTACAATTTTCATAAAAAAATTCAATAAAAATTATAATATAAAAAGGAACTATACATTTTCTTCTTTTTCAATTTTTTTTATTGTTTTTTTTTTAAGTTAAATTTTTGCAAGTCATTACAACAACGACTGAAAAATTGTTAACCTGCACTTGTTTTCCCCCACTACTTAATTGTTCAGCATTCTATTGTTTGGTCAATCAGTGGGAGATTGCATCTCTTAGGAGATCCAAGTAAAGGTTGTTCTGTACAATTCTTAGCCTCACAATGCTTGGGTTACTGAACAGCAGAGCTGACCACTCAGACTGTTCCATATCTTTTGATCTCCCTTGCATCCTTGAATGGATCCTCAAGCAAAGGCTCAGAGATTGTTTCCTACATTTTATACTGTTTGAATAATGCTTTTAGTTTTTCAGCAACTTTTTTCCTCTCCATACTTTTGTTTTGTTCCATTTACTACCCTTCGCTGGCTGCTTTGGGGGTGCTGTTGGATTCTTTTTTGAACCCTTGGTGGTGAGAACACCACAGAATTATGGACAGTGGTGTGTCTCTATTTGACACCAAGCGCACAGGCAATAGCAGCCGTGTTTTCCTGATGAGTCCTATCCAGCGGACGAAAGGCTTAGGAGCAGGAAATACAAAAAAAATGTGCCTTCGAACGGGTTTACGATGGTTCCCTCAGGCAGCTAGTGAAGGGCTTCTCATATTTATAATATATTCCCCCCATCGTCTTTCTCTTTTTATTTTGTTTGTTCAAATCTTTGCCAAGTCATTACTATAACGACAGAAGAATTGTTAACCTGCACTTGTTTTCCCCCACTACTTAATTGTTCAGCATTATATATATATATAATATATTATAATCGTTATTAGGCCGTATCGTCCAGTTCCATCTAATAATCAAATCTTACTTTTCTATTAGAGATAAATTGACAGTTTTACAGTCAGCTGTGCGAAAGCCCAGAACTTTCGGAGTTGTCAATATCCAGTATAAAGAGTGCTGTGAAAGAAGAAAGACCACACACACTGAAACAAACAATCGGAGAATAAGGCGCGGGTCTAGAGAGTAAATCGGTTCCACACGCAGTTAGCACATTTTTCGCATTATTTTCGTGGCCTCAACACATATAAACATGTATGCTTTTATATATCAAGGACAGGCGGGAAGAGTAGGCCGTGCCCACAATCTCAACCCAATTTTAGTGCGTGTGTGTGTTCTCTCTACCTCTCTGTCTGTCTGCCCGCACCTCGTTCTTTCGTTTTACTTCTAAACATGTATTTCCATGTACGAGTTTGGTAAATATGTTAATATTTTTGTGTCTGTGTTCGTTCTTGCAATGGCGCGAGTGCATGTGTGCGTGCGCACGAATCAGTGAGTGTATGTGTGTACCCACGCGTTTTTTCTATGTGTATATGTGCGTGCATGCAAGCTTGAATATGTGCGTGTATGGTTTTCGTGTTTAAGAGCGTGCTCGTTAACGTACGTGTGGCGGCATGTGCAGTGTGTGTTTCCCTCTCTTATTTTTCCAAAAACAATGTGTGTTTGCTATAACGAGTAGGGGTGGTTGGTATGGTCCTCTAGGGGAAGGACTCAGAAGGTTTTCTCTATTAGAGTTACAGAGAAGTTTGTATATCAAAATTTCATCTCCACCCACTCTTTTACTAGTGATGGAAGGAGCAACTTTGCTGAACTGGTCATCGAAAGAAATTTTTGATTTTCTCGGGACTGTTAAAAACACACATGAGTGGCTCAGGAGTACTTCTCCCTAGGCTTGTACACTTAAAAGTGCTTATGCTCCAAGTGACAGAATTAGAAATAAGTTCTAACATGAATGATGTATGAACAACAAAAAACTGACACAAGTTCAGAGCAATTTCACACACCAACTTTACTTGTGTTTACGAGAGTAAAATACGCAAATCAATCCAACTTCAGTCAATCGGTCTTTGTTTGGGCTGACTATTTCCCACGTTATCTCATCATAAAGCGAAGAGGGTGCTCTTGAGGAGTTGAGTTAGTTACTTAGCTGGTAAGGTGGAGAGGTGTGTGGGTCTCTCTCTCTCCGGTTGCTGGGGACTGGTTCACATTCTTTGTAGGCAAGCTAATCCGATCGGTCTGCGTGGCCACTGTGGATTCTTGATCCTGTGCTGGGCCACTTGCATGAAGAAGTCACTGAAAAACTGAAGTCACAGACAACACACGCGTTTCGACCTCTAGCTCTTCAGCAGACACCACGTCAGACACTCGTTCATTCATTTCGGTCCTGGGTCTTGTATACTTCTCAAGAAGGCCCAGAGTCGAACGGTCGTATTCTCTGGATCGTTGTCACGTTTTTTTTTTTGGCGGAACGTGCAATAATTTCTCAATTGTTAGTCCCTGCAGCATCAGCAAGTTGCAGACCAAAAGCGGTCATCAGACGTCGATTGCTCTTGCCTCGCTTAGTCAGTTGATTCCAGACAGCAAAGATAGACAGCGTAATTTACCTCCCTGTAATCTTCTCAGGAACCCATAGGTTCGACTTCATTCGATTTGAGTGGGTTTGTAACAGTGTTTGGAGATTATGACGAAACGTTAAGGCAATAACTTCTTCAAATTTGTTCAATCTCGCCTGAAGTAACTTGATACACTTGAGACCACGAAGACAAACCAGTTGGTATGAGCACCTGTCCAAAGCCGGAAGACTAGAATCAGCAGTGGTTGGACTACAACGCTTGCAGTTCTTTCATTTGCCATATCAGGCTTTACTGTAGTTAGTTCTCGTCAAAAGAATTCAGCATTCAGAATGTACCAGCCTTAATCAGGAACCTATTTCGTACTCACCAGATTGAGTGCTATTAACAGTTAAATGAGAAACGCTGACTTCGAGCATCAAAGCACTTTACAAGTTTGGTAAAACTTGCTGAAGTAATCATTTACAATGGCAGAAACACATTGCATTGTTGGAGTGACTGTCACAGTAACACTGACGACAACAGTTAGCTGTTAAAATCAGCTTCACAGTTTCAGCAATAGCAAAGCATAGTCTCAAGACTGTCAAAAAACGTCAGTGATCCACTTACAGACAGTTTCTGCTACCGTGAAACACTATACGTAAAGCAGAAGTGACCGAGCATCTTGAAAGTCCCTTTGTATACCGAGTGTGGTCAAACTTTAATTCATTCAATGTAACACTCTTCATCATTTTGATAGATTCACCAGTACTGTATACAACCGTTATCTTGTTAAACATTGCCTACTGGAAACACCTGTCTTCAAGACTTACTGAACGTAGTTACACTGACAGTTCTTCTGGCTGCTCCTGAACGGTATATCACCGGTGTTGCTTGAGTTGCTCCCTGTCTGGTATACACCGGTGTTCTTTGTTGCTTCACTGACTGGTATTCACCGGTGTTCTTTGTTGCTTCCTGACTGGTATACACCGGTGTTCTTTGTTGCTTCACTGACTGGTATACACCGGTGTTCTTTGTGCTTCACTGACTGGTATACACCGGTGTTCTTGTTGCTTCACTGACTGGTATACACCGGTGTTTTTTGTTGCTTCACTGACTGGTATACACCGGTGTTCTTTGTTGCTTCCTGTCTGGTATACACCGGTGTTCTTTGTTGCTTCACTGACTGGTATACACCGGTGTTCTTTGTTGCTTCACTGACTGGTATACACCGGTGTTCTTTGTTGCTTCACTGACTAGTATTACCGGTGTTCTTTGTTGCTTCACTGACTGGTATACACCAGTGTTCTTGTTGCTTCACTGATGGTATTCACTGGTGTTTTTGTTGCTTCACTGACTGGTATACACCGGTGTTTTTGTTGCTTCACTGTCTGGTATACACCGGTGTTCTTTGTTGCTTCCTGACTGGTATACACCGGTGTTCTTTGTTGCTTCACTGACTGGTATACACCGGTGTTCTTTGTTGCTTCACTGAATGGTATAACCGGTGTTCTTTGTTGCTTCCCTGACTGGTATACACCAGTGTTCTTTGTTGCTTCACTGAATGGTATACACCGGTGTTCTTTGTTGCTTCGCTGACTGGTATACACCAGGTGTTTTTTGTTGCTTCACTGACCTGGTATACACCGGTGTTCTTTGTTGCTTCACTGACTGGTATACACCGGTGTTCTTTGTTGCTTCACTGTCTGGTATACACCGGTGTTCTTTGTTGCTTCCCTGACTGGTATACACCGGTGTTCTTTGTTGCTTCCTGCTGGTATACACCGGTGTTCTTTGTTGCTTCCCTGACTGGTATACACCGGTGTTCTTTGTTGCTTCACTGACTGGATACACCGTGTTCTTGGTTGCTTCACTGACTGGTAAACACGGTGTTCTTTGTTGCTTCACTGACTGGTATACACCGGTGTTCTTTGTTGCTTCACTGTCTGGTATACACCGGTGTTCTTTGTTTCTTCACTGACTGGTATACACCGGTGTTCTTTGTTGCTTCACTGACTGGTATACACCGGTGTTCTTTGTTGCTTCACTGTCTGGTTACACCGTGTTCTTTGTTGCTTCCTGTCTGGTATACACCGTGTCTTTGTTGCTTCCTGTCTGTATACACCGGTGTTCTTTGTTGCTTCACTGACTGGTATACACCGGTGTTCTTTGTTGCTTCACTGACTGGTATACACTGGTGTTCTTTGTTGCTTCACTGACTGGTATACACCAGTGTTCTTTGTTGCTTCACTGACTGGTATACACCGGTGTTCTTTGTTGCTTCACTGTCTGGTATACACCGGTGTTCTTTGTTGCTTCACTGTCTGGTATACACCGGTGTTCTTTGTTGCTTCCCTGAATGGTATACACAGGTGTTCTTTGTTGCTTCACTGACTGGTATACACCGGTGTTCTTTGTTGCTTCACTGTCTGGTATACACCGGTGTTCTTTGTTGCTTCCCTGACTGGTATACACCGGTGTTCTTTGTTGCTTCACTGACTAGTATACACTGGTGTTCTTTGTTGCTTCACTGACTGGTATACACCGGTGTTCTTTGTTGCTTCACTGACTGGTATACACCGTGTTCTTTGTTGCTTCACTGTCTGGTATACACCGGTGTTCTTTGTTGCTTCCCTGAATGGTATACACCGGTGTTCTTTGTTGCTTCACTGACTGGTATATACCGGTGTTCTTTGTTGCTTCACTGACTGGTAACACCGGTGTTCTTTGTTGCTTCACTGACTGGTATACACCAGTGTTCTTTGTTGCTTCACTGACTGGTATACACCGGTGTTCTTTGTTGCTTCACTGACTGTGACCAGTCTTACAGAGTTGGGAGGAGGAGTGAGGTGAGAAGGCTTGATCTCCCCTTTTTGTGTGCTAAGCTAGGCATCCGGTCTCTGATGCCCGTCTAAACCGACAGGTCTTGAGACTGTGCATTGCTTGTCTGTATGCATCACGCTTTAACAGCATAACGTGTTGTCAGTACTTGGTGACGTCTATCAAAATGATCAATGAGTTTTCTAATTGTAAGCGTCTACATTTTTGCCACAACCTGGTAAAAATTGTTAAGATGCTTGATTAAACATTCTACTTTAACAGTGGAAAGGAAGGAGGAAATGGCGGCTTCCCTGAAGTAATGGAGAGGAAGCATGAGATGCTCATCTCAACTAGGAGCGATCACCTGCACGATTAGATAAGTGAAGAAGGGGGGATAGGGGTGAGAGGGGTGGGGGGGGGGGAGCAGAGCTGGCGGCCCCCCATTGCTGTACGTTGTCCCAAATTCTCTCTTACCATGTGTGCATCGTGTGAACAAGAGCATAAAACCTTTATTGTAATGAATGAAACTGTAAAGTTCTTGACACTTGATACTACGAATGATTTAATAGCAAAACATAATTATTTAATTGAAAGGCGCCAGTGGATTATCTTTTTAAAAATTTTTAATCTTGCATTCCATGTGTCAAACCCAGTCATCCGCCTTGGTTTAAGGCTATGTCAGACTAATTGACTGACACACGCGTGTCAAACCCAGTCATCCGCCTTGGTCTAAGGCTATGTCAGACTAATTGACTGACACACGCTAGAATACCAAGGCTACATCAAAATGGTGTTATGCTCTGCATAGTTATAAGGGGATTGTCTTCAGTCGTGACAAGCTCCTAGCATAACACCATCAGTCTCCAAAATCCCTCGAAGTAGGAGTGTGGCTGCCCACGTGGCGGGGTAATCAAAAACGGTCACACGTGTAATGTTCGCATCCCTAGCTGATGCATTTGTACCATAGTGTTCATGTACTTCAGCTATTCGGTTGATCCCTGGAGTCTTTTTAGACAGGGTACGACGACGACGACGACGACGACGACGACGACAACAACAACAACAACAAAACAACAACAACAACAACAACAACGACAACAACAACAAAACCCAGTCATAAGGCTGGAAACAAATCTTCCAAGTAGACCTTTAATAATCATCATTTCGGAACCAGGCCTTGAGTTTGATGTCAGACATTTTCATTTTTTTCCGGGATGTAACATGTTCATTATGATCGCTGACACTGCAACGTTCTCAGCTCTTTAAATGGACGCATGCTCTTGTGTTTCTCGGTGTGTGTGTGTGTGTGTGTGTGTGTGTGTGTGCGTGCGTGCGTGCGTGCTCTGTGTGTGTGTGTGTGTGTGT
This sequence comes from Conus ventricosus, assembly GCA_018398815.1. Lineage (NCBI taxonomy): Eukaryota > Metazoa > Mollusca > Gastropoda > Neogastropoda > Conidae > Conus > Conus ventricosus. The sequence goes on from JAFLJL010006566.1 coordinate 7,484, forward strand.
GTGTGTGTGTGTGTGTGTGTTTAAGCGTTTGTACGTAGTTTGCGTTCGTGCAGGGAAACTTGATTTATTTTCCATTCGAAAGAGTTTTCAGGAAATGGTGTCAGACGCAAACGACGTAACTCAGTGGGGTCAACTCCTCTGGACAAAAAAACAACCCAGCGGAGATTAGAACCTGTGTCCCCACCAGGATCACCAGGACCACCAGTCGATGCTCCCCTGAACAAGCTGTTACTGCTCTCTCTCTCTCTCTCTCTCTCTCTTCTCTCTCTCTCTCTCTCTCTCTCTCTCTCTCTCTCTCTCTCTCTCTCTCCTCTCTCTCTCTCTAAGTTTCAAGCTCCGGACTGTAACTGGACATCAAATAGTGCTATATTTTCAGTCATCGCGGTCTCACGTCATCCACTGCCACCCCCTGCTGCAAAAGCTGATAGAAATGGAGTGTACGTGTATCAACATTACTGTCTCTGTTCTCAGCTTGCTACATACCTCTCGCTACCCCCCCCCCCCCCCCTCCCCATTTCCCTCTCCGTGTGAAAGAAACGGCGTTTGATTGTCTCTCTCTCTCTCTCTCTCTCTCTCTCTCCTCCTCTCTCTCTCTCTCTCTCTCTCTCTCTCTCTCTCCCCTTCTCTCTCTGTGTCTCTGTGCACGCATTTGTTTGAACGACCCTGCAGTGGTGTGTGTGTGTGTGTGTGTGTGTGTGTGTGTGTGTGTGTGTGTGTGTGTGTGTGTGTGTGTGTGCGTGCGTGTGTGCGTGCGTGTGTGGCGCGCGCGCGTGTGTGTGTGTGTGTGTGTGTGGTGTTGTGTGTGTTGAACGAACATGCAGTGTGTGTTGTGTGTGTGTGTGTGTGTGTGTGTGTGTGTGTGTGTGTGTGTGTGTGTGTGTGTTGTGCTGTGCGGCGCGAGCGCGCGTACGCGTGTATGCACGCACTTGTTTGAACGACTATGCGGTGTGTATGTGAGTGTGTGCGTGCGTGTGTGTGTGTGTGTGTGTGTGTGTGTGTGTGTGTGTGTGTGTGTGTGTGTGTGTGTGTGTGTGTGTGTGTGTGAGGAGAAGAGAGAGAGAGAGAGAGAGAGAGAGAGAGAGAGAGAGAGAGAGAGAGAGAGAGATATTGGAAATGACAGAGAAAATGAAGATGTGGAGGGGGGGGGGGGGGGGGGGAGGGAGGAGGGACGTAGAAAGAACGTACCATGCTGGTACACAGATCCTGGTCAGTGTTTTCATCCATATTCTCCGTGCTCCAATGGAAAGAAGGCGGTGGAGATACAGTGACAAGATTTAGTGTGGGATTGCTGACGTGTCTTTGTGGACATAACACTATAGTAGTTTATGAGTTTCCTGCCTTTTTCAGGGGATTAAGAAACGTACGGTTTCCTCTCTCTCTCTCTCCTCTCTCTCTCTTCTCTCTCTCTCTCTTCTCTCTCTCTTCTCTCTCTTCTCTCCTGTGTGTGTGTGTGTGTGTGTGTGTGTGTGTGTGTGTGTGTGGTGCGAGCGATCTTTCATCCATCGAGAGACGGCTTACACCCTTGCCTTGTTCAGATCTGGATTTTTTGTGTTGTTGTACATTATCTCAGTTATATAAGCTGATAGAAAATTATTGATGATAGTTGATAATGGATTTGCATCTTCTCTTTTACCAAAGAAATACGTTGTTCTACAAGGTTCCGTCCATGGACCTGTAATATTCTCAATGTATATGAATGATTACCTCTTTATTGACAAGAAATGTAACATTTTTGTATATGCCGTTATCCTGCATTCCAATAACTTCAAAATAGATGAAGTGTATCTATGTTTACAACAGCGTATCAATTCGTCAGGAGGTCAGAATGTATAATATGTATGCTCATCCACAGTATATCTATCCATCTATCTGTCTTAGTGTATATCATATAGATATAGATATCTATGGGGGGCGGAAAAGCTCAGTGGTAGAGCGCCGGACTCGTAATCTTGGTGATCCTGGGTTGCGGCTTCGAATCTCCGCCGAGCCTTTTCGGTACAGGGGGATTTTTTCCTCGGAGTTAACATTGGTTCTGACTCCATTTCCCACACAGTCCTTCGAATGAGATTCTAAACCGAGGTTCTGTGTGTGAACGCACACATAACATCTTGAACACACGTAAAATCCCATCACCAACTTTCGGAAGAGAAGGCCAGTTTGGCCGTTGATATGGATGACACGTTACACATAGCATGCACCTCCCCCGAAGTTGGAGCATGGCTGCCTTCATGGCGGGATTAAAAAAAAAAAAAGGTCATACACACAAAACTCTACTCCTTTGTTGAGTAGATGGGATAAGTCCTTGCCTGTCTATACAGGGAGTGTACGCAGGAGTATCAGCCTGCGTACGCAGAAAGAAAGAAAAAAATATATAACATGTATGTATGTATGTATGTATGTAGGTGTATATAATATATATATATAATGTATATACATTATATGTATATATAAATGTTCAGCATTATATATATATATATATATATATATATAGAGAGAGAGAGAGAGAGGAGAGAGAGAGAGGAGAGAGAGAGAGAGAGAAGAGATGAGAGAGACAGAGACAGACAGAGAGAGAGAATGAGGGAGGGAGAGAGAGAGAGAGAGAGAGAGAGAGGAGAGAGAGAGAGAGGAGGAGAAAGAGAGTGAGAGAGGAGAGAGAGAGAGAGAGAGAGAGAGAGAGAGGAGAGAGAGAAGAGAGAGAGAGAGAGGAGAGAGAAACAATGCACAAAAGAACATCAATACACACACACGACAACAACAACAACAGCTCCAATGATGATTGATGATGATGATGATGATGATGATGATATTAATAACAATAAGTGATGATGATGACGACGACGACAACGACGGTGACAACAACAACAGTGACGATGATGATAACAACAAGAACGACAACAACAATAACAGTAATGTTAACTACTGCTGCTGCTACTACTACTACTGCTATACTACTACTACTACTATACTACTACTACTACTACTACTATACTACTGCTACTACTACTACTGCTGCTGCTGCTGCTACCACTACTACTACTACCACCCACACACCATTTATTGTTATTATGGTAATTTACTATGAAGAAGAAGAAGAAGAAGAAGAAGAAGAAGAAGAAGAAGAAGAAGAAGAAGAAGAGATGATGATGATGTGATGATGATGATGATGATGATGATGATGGTAGTGGTGGTGATGATAATGGTGATGATGATGATGATGATGATGATGATGATGATGATGATGATGATGATGATGATAACAGTAATATGATGACGATGATGATGATAATGCTGCTGCTGCTGCTGATGGTGGTGGTGGTGGTGGTGGTGGTCATGATGATGATGATAATAATTATGATGATGATGACGAAGAATGAAAAAAGACGATGATAATGATGACATCAACAACGACAAAGTAATGACAATGATTATATTGATGATTGATGATGACGATGATGAGATAAACAATAATAATAATAATAAAATAATAATACTGATCATAGTAAACACGTAATGATGCACTGAAAAAAAAAATCAGAAAAGCTACATAGGCAAACAGACAACGCTGAACGGATAGCTTATGTTCACTGTGGACAGTGCAGTAACTTTCCGCTACCTTGTCGTCAGAGCGGAGAAAAAATACTGGCACGTTAGAAATTGTTTCTAACATGTAAAGACTTTTGTAGACTAAGACTGGCAGCATGAGATTCTCGGGGCACTAACTAATAGGGATTTGTCCAAGTCTGATTCTCAAACCGATGTCTAATCTTCACAGACACGGGACAAAATGAGTTCTCTGAGAATTTAAAAAAGAAAAAAAAAACTATGTTCATTATCCTCAGTGTCACGGTCAAAATTCAACACAACCGAAGTGTGGTCAGTCGTCGGCCACTCCAACTGGACATAAGTCCAAACTCAAACATTCTAGGCGTCAGAAAGACGGGCCCATAGGTCGGGTCCGGCCAATTAAGCATAGGGGAGAGGCTCCACAGAGACGTTCTGTCCCGCCAGACGACTAAGCGGCTTTGACCGACGCCTCGATGTCTGCCCAGACGGACTCAGTGCCTGGGCCAGCCTTATCCGGCCAATTTGTGGAACCAACGTCATTGTTAGTCGGACGTCGCAGTTTTAAAGCAGGAAAGGAGAGGGAGAAGGTAGTGTGTGGTGGGGGTGAAATCTAGCTAATCAATTAAATGACCAATTGACCACCACAGAGAGTAAGGTGTGTAGGCGTGACTGTCATGATTTGAACATCCAATGGAATTAGAGGGGGATAACTTCGGGTTGTCAGGGCGGTTAAAATACTGACAATGGTTTACTCGCCTTTTAAAAAGAACGGG
>JAFLJL010006567.1:0-12112 GCA_018398815.1 Conus ventricosus
CGGCTCGAAATAGTACATTTTTTACCTTAACCCAACAAACTCCTTGATCACCTTCCAGATAATTCATCCTTCATCTTTCCTAAAACCTTCTTGTTAACGGTTGAATGCAAAGGCGAATCTTTAGGATAATCAGATGTGTCGTACCATCCCGCATGCCCTTTAGCTACTTCTAATTCCATGTCTTTATAGATGTCTTCAGTAGGGATATCTATAACAAAACTGTCTGTATCTGTGTAAAGCACTCTGGACTCTGGATACAAGGCTTAAAGTAGTCGTAAAGAAATTCTAACATCAAAAGCTTTGATAATTCTAAAACAGTAAACCCAATAAAAACGGTTTGTCCAATTTGACTTTCTTTTTCTTCATCATTATACCAAAAAGCTGATCATGAAATCTTCTAAAGTCCTGATAATTAGGTTTAGAAGTCAGCTTAATTGCTTCGTTCTCTCTGGTGACCAATCTAACATCTTTGCGCTTGTGTGGATTTTCCATAGTCTTTCCGAAACAGCTGTTGTATCATCAGCTTGAAAAAGTCTTTTTCTGAAGCATCTGCGGATTTAGTTCTAAGATCAGTGTTCTTCATGATGTATGGTTTCATGAACTGTTCTTGATCAAAAGCAATTATACGATGAACAGCTGTCAACTTCAAACCATGTCTTAAATAAAATTGCAGAAGTCTGTAATGACAGACATAATTTTTTTTGCCACGAAGATTAGGCACAAGTTTAGGCGGCTCTGTTTTTGCCATCTTTAGACTTTCTGCTGCTAAATGGATAGTCATTATGTAGGTCATGGAGTTCCTGAGGATATTCTAAGTCAACTTCTAGAATGTATCCACGCTGTTGATCTGGCGTCAAACTGCTCAACCACTTTAATGCTTTTTGAATATTTTTTAAATTGTCGCCTGTGTGCATTTTAAAGTTATGTAATGGAAGTGATTGCGCCATTGCCCATCCATACAGATTGTTTGCATCTAAATACATGAGATAGTTAGACCTTTTACTTGATCATAATCGTCCAAGTATTTGTTGTTTGCTTTACAGTAATGATGCGACGCCATACTAATTCCTTCACGCAATCCGTTTTCAATCATCTGAATCATTGGTAAATCAACAATAAATCAATCTGTACTCCAGTAAACTTTAAGAAAGCGTCCCAGCTCATCCCGGGTGCAGAAATGTAATGCGCGGGATCCAGCTATAATGTTTCATGCAGTCTTTCTATAATTTTCAAAGACGTCTGCCAACAAACATGTATCAGCCTTAAATAATGCATCATGATAGTCTCCCATTGTTTTACACTCTAACTTCTGCCACGCATCTTGAGCATGCTGGTAATCGGAATCACTGATGTCCTTTCCTCTAAGACTAAAAGAACGCACCTTTAGGAGGAAGTGTGTCTTCATCAAACCTTTCCCAACTGTTCATGTACTCATAAGGGTAAAACGCCCTTTCTAACAAGAGTTGGGTCAAAATATTCTTCTGTTATTGGGCAGGACTTTAAGGACATGGCCAGTGACTCTAACGAACCCATCATGTGTTGCATAGAGTCATAAAAAGACATGTTATTAAAGTGAAACACATGTACTTTTCTGATGACTGTGCAATGCATGTTACCCTGAAGGCGTCGGTTACTGCTCGCATTATAAGATGAGAGTCGTAACCCCGCAAGTTATGAAAAAAGATGGAAGCTTCCATGTCTTGGTTCAAACTTTAGTTGAAGATTGCATTTACTGTGCGCTGCTCCTCTGAACTTTCCGCTAATGTGATCATGGTCTCTTACTGTTGATTGGCTTCGTCTGATGAGAGGCCTAAACCACAAATCCAACAATTGTGGCTGAGTCATACTGTTGTTGGTCTTTAGGCGTCATCTTGATTTCAGATAAGTTTAGATTATTAGAACAGGCGTTACGCAATTGCTGCATGCGTTCTAAGAAGTATTCTGCAGCATCTGGTCCTCTATACAATTCTGGTTTTGAATGGGCGCCTCCGACCTGACAACAATGAAAGCAAATGAACAAATCTGATGATTACTCATTAAGACAGTTTTCGGAAGTTTCTGCGGGTTGGCCCTTCATAAGGAACAATAAATGATTCAAAGTCTGCGTAAACTACGTATGGAGCATTTTGCAGTTTTTCCAGTTATTAAAACTAACTTTACTGCCTTCTCTCGGCGTAATTAGTTCTGTATTACAGTCTACAGAACTTTTACAATGTTTTATATTTCAAGCGCGGCTGGAAAGGATGGCATTCTTGTTAAACATTTTCTACAGAATTCTTGTTTGCCATGATTTTTTGAAGTATGCCGCATTAGTCTACTCATTGTTCGTATTAATTGTAATGTGGTACCCTGTTGGTGAAACATCAGTAGTAAGTCAACATGATTTTTGTCTGGATCACCTATTGTTTGGACTGCCTTTAGTCACTCTAATAGGCACCAAATTTGTTTTCTCAGACCATGTGTATACATTAACAGTTATTGGTTTGTTTTGTTCTTCAAACTGATCAATTTTGTCCACGCTAACAGGAAAGGATATTCCACTAAAGTTAAGATCATTGATGTAAGGCTGATAGTTAGATACTTTCTCTGCGTTTTTTGCGGACGTAATGAAGCCTTGCAAGAACACACCACATAAAACATTTGTTGTCTGAATTCTTTATGTTTAGAACTGCTCGTTTTGCTACTAATGCGGGAGGTAGTGGAAAGTAAGACTTGCTAACAATCGGCTCATACTTTGCCTGTTTTAAATCTGATCTCTAAGACTTCGCCCTCTGACCAACCAGAGCCTCTCATTTTGGCTTCTTCAGCGGCCACATCAAACTGTGTAAGCAGTTGGTCTGCCCAACCAGGTGTTAAGTCATTAGAGGAAAGAATAGTCTGCTGTTTAGTTGAGACCCAGACTTCTAGATTTTCTTCATTTATTGTTATATAGTCGATTAAAACAGCTAACATTACTTTAACTGGCGGGTCTATTGTTAGTTTACCTGGAACTTGAGAAATAGCATGAACAACGCTTGCCTGTACGTTTGCAGGATCAATGACTTCTAAATCAATATCATTCAGTGCTCTTGACAAACGCTCTTCCTTAAGCATTCCTTCAAACAATTCGTCTGGACCTTGATATATCTTATCCATGCTGAGTTTCTTTTCTAACTCAAAATATTTATTTAAATAAAAAAAATTAATCAATATCAACGGTCTTTTTGTGCTTGGACTCATAAACTAAAGTATAAACACCCTTTGGCGTTGTTAATGTGAGCTGTTTTAGAACAGAGTTTAATGTTTCGTTTACTTTTTTTAAACATTCCTTTTTCATCTGCTCGCGTCTGGCTGTTGAGAAAAACTTGTCCTTGCCTTTTTGAAGATCAAACTTTTGTCTTTTGTAGTCATCAAAATCGGCCTGTAAACGACTAAATTCTTCATCTGTGATGTTTGAGTCAGCCAGTGCTTTATTTATTGTCAGTTTGAACGAACTAAGTTTAGCTGTTATTAGTTGAACCATAGCTGTGTGCTTTTGGAGTTTAGTTTTTAATTTTTTGCTAGCAGCACTTACAGCTAATGAACACAGGCCAAGAGTTAAAGACAAACCACCTAGGTAAAGCTGCGGGCGCACCTATGCCTGTTGCTAAGAGACCTACACTCGTTCCTGCTGATAGAGCACTAACAGTCGATGCTCCAGTATTAACATATGTAACAGCATTAAAGGCAGCAGAATACCTTCGTTTGGTTTTGCTGTATTTTGAAAGGTCTTGCTCTAGTTTTTGCTGCATTTGTGTAATGTTTGTTAATCTAAAGGTTTTTATGTTAGGGGTTTCTACTATCCCTTCGTTTGGTGACTCTGGCGCTGTAGGCACATTTGGATAAACCTGAACAGACATGCTTTTTTTTAAAATAAAAAATAATTTAGTATTGTATATCTTTTAATCTGTTATCTTGAATATTCAGCTGCGCATCATATATTAAAAACAAATGTACATTAACTGGTTTTTTCGCCATCTTTTTCTTTATCAATTTGAATGTTTATTCCGTCTTTAACAGTTCTCCCACTTCCATGCAACTGATTATCCTCTGTTGACCTTAGGTCAATCCATAAGCCGTATTTTGTTTGTTAAATAATCATCAAGCCTAACACTGTGAAGGTGTAGATCTTTAGACACAAGGTCTACTGTTGGACTTCACACCTCCCACCCCCAAACAATTTTCTTATTTCGTCAAAATGATGATAAGGTCTAAGTCCGCTAGCGTAGATTTGGTTAGGACTACCCTCAATCGAACATTGTACTTTCGTTATTTTGATTAATAAACTTTTCACTTCCTCTTTTGAATGGTTCTTCATCTTCACACAGCAATAAAATACCTTTAAGCGATCTTGCCGCGGCACTAAAACTAAAATTCCATATAGTGTCTGCCCTGCTTCTGGGATATGTTGTATGATGAATCACTCTTTCGTAATATATTGCTAATTTTAACTGATATTGTTGCTCAATCAGCCTTGCTAAATTAGGGTTGCTAACAACGTCAAACTCTAACGAGATGTCAGAAATGCTGTACTTTGCTTCGGTGTCTGATGATCTGATAACACGTTTGTATTCATTAAAAGTTAGTTCATATGACAATCTGTCTTTTAATGCTCCTTTAAAGTATGGCGCATGCGCTTTTAAAAAACTCAAAATCTAAGGGGATGGAAAAGCGATTTCCATACGCAAAATTTACAGCTACATACTTTTTGCCGTCTTTAGTATCTCCACGCCTATTCTATGTTTTAGTGCTTCTTCATTTTCGATTCCTTGAAACGCAAAGTCAGCCCTTTCATTCGCGGTTAGCCCCTAGATCAAGAATAGGTTAAAAATATGTCTGCATTGTGTAAAGAAAATATTTTTTGCCCCTCAAGTTTTATAAAAATTTTCTTAACGATTGCCCGTCCCAGATTCTGGACAACTGTCCTGTTTGGGTCTGTTGCTGATTCGAGATCTATTTGAAAGTAAGTTTGCGCAGAACCTGGGACAATCACTTCATCCCGCTCCTAGGTCTGGAAATTTGACAGTAAGAATTTGATCTGCATCAATAGTAATGGATTATTTGGAACAGTAATATTCCGTTTATTTTCCCTTCACGCCAAAGGGCTCTTCAGTCTTCTATGCGGGTCGAGAATTGAACCATATGCTTGTGACATTTTTTTATAAAACAAAATAAAAAGTTAATTATTAAAGAAACATGGCTGGAATTGAAGGTGAAGAAGATTATGATGTTTCTGATCCTGGAGACGACATGAGTGAAATGACTCCTTTGATACAGCGCCGCTCAGAGCTCTCAATGCGGCGTGAATTAACAGAAAGTACGGTCGGAGCATTTTACAAAAGTTTAGGCTTAGATCCTCCTGGGGTCTTAGACCCTAATGATTTGAACGAGAAGATGGCCATTTGTATTTTAAAAACGATCAAGGTGAACGTGTTCAGCTTACACAAAACGAGACCCATTAAAAGTTTTAGCCGTGGGTTCAATTAGACAAAGACTCAGTGTGAGCGACCAAAATCGACTTGGCATTGCTAAAACCAAAATTAGATAGGAGCAGTTGCTAAACTTCAAAACACACTACAGGAACTCCCAACAGATAACCGAATGCAAAACATGGAACTTAAAGATTTAAGTCAAACAGCGGGTGAATTAATAGAAGCAGAACACGGCAGTTCTGACTGCTGCATTAAGTCCGCTTGAGTCAAATTCTTCAAAAGCGTTAGACGGAAAACAGAAGTAACAAATTGTTCGCGCGCAGCCAACCAGCCGGGTCTGTTACTGTTAGGCCTAGCGGTCTGGTATCTGAAACCCTAGAGTGTCTGGAGATAAGGGCCCAAGGCGCTTCTGGCGCTTGTACTGAAAGCGTGGAGAATAGCGAACTACACACTGCTTTGGTGTCTGTATCGCGCCTATAGCTGACCAATGTTTACACAACGCTGCACACAGGGAGGCGAGTGTACAACCGAGAAACAGCGGAATTGTCTTGTCCACAACACCCTGTGAGCGCTTTTCTGCGAAGGTTATTCTTACACATACACGAATTCTTACACATACACGAGTGCCCAGTGTTTTCCTCTGTTTGTGGGTTCCTCCTTGGTCGACACCATCAGGGATTCGGAGCATCAACGATCTTTTGTGGATAAGAATTTGGTTTCCCCTGAGGCCCGGCGGGGCGCTAGTTATGATGTGTGCGGGTTGGAGGCTGTTTTACCTCCACCCGTCCTTCTGTACTTATTCCTATCTCCACCCCCTACTTCTGTGGCGAAGTATGGGCCATTGCGGTGGAGCGACCTATGTATTCCTTCTCATAGGGAATACTGTCACCTTTGCTGACGGACGCAGTCAGTCCTGTCTACGGATCTGCCCGTACAGGCGTGTGTGGGAGTCACCACACGCGCCAAAGCTAAGAAGCAGGAACAGGAATGCGTCCCGTCCTCCAGCCGATCTCTGACGAGGTTCTGGCCAGGGCCGATCCTGCTACCATGGTCCGTCTTCAGGCCAGGGACTTGGATGTCCAACGCCTGCGACAACTGGTAGGTCGTCCTGCTCAGTCTGCCCGACATGCCAAGGTGAGCTTCAAGCTCCACAGGGGGATCCTTTTTAGGGTTTTTAACCCAGGCAGATCGTGTGGCCAAGCAGCTCGTGGTTCCCCAAAGCCTGAGAGAGTCTGTCCTCCGGCAGGCCCACGATTCCCCCATGGCAGGTCATATGGGCTCCAAGCGGACTCTCGAGCGAGTTAGGCAGGATTTCTTCTGGCCAGGGATGAACTCACAGGTTAGGCAGTACTGCCGCAGTTGCGATACCTGCCAACGGACAACGCCTAAGGGGCGCTTGAGGCGATGTTCCCCTGGAATCAGGCCACTGGTTGGGGAACCATTCAGCAAGGTTGGGGTCGACCTGGTGGGGCCCATAAGCCACCATCCGATCGCGGTCACCGCTACATCTTGGTAGTGGTGGACTACGCGTACTCGGTATCCAGAGGCCGTCCCACTTAGGACTATCGATGCCCTACGGTTGCTGAGGCTCTCTGGCAGATTTGGACGCGCACTGGCGTGCCCAAAAAGATCCTGTCGGACCAGGGGACCCAGTTTTCTGTCCGATATCATGAAGGAGGTGAACACTCTGCTTAATGTCATAAGGAGACAACGTCGCCATATCATGCGCAGGCCAATGGCCTTGTCGAGCGTTTCAATGGGACTTGAAGCAGATGTTGCGTCGCCTCTGTGCAGAGCAACCTCGTGAGTGGGATCGCTTGTTCCTGCTGTACTGTTCGCCTACAGGGAGGTTCCGCAGGAAAGCATGCGGTTTTCCCCCGTTTGAAACTCCTGTATGGCAGAACAGTACGAGGACCCACCAGCATCCTGAAGCAGATGTGGACCCATGACGATGTGGAACCGGTGTTAAGGAAGAAAGTCGTTACGTGGTCGATCTGCGCAACCGCATCGCTGACACTTGCCAGCTTGCTCAGCAACACTTGCAGTCGGCCAAAACCAAGTACAAGGCTTTGTACGACCGACGCAGTGTTGAACGCTGGTTTGAGCCGGTGATGAGGTGTTGCTTCTCCTTCCACAAAAGAAGAACAAGTTGCAACTTGCTTGGCAGGGCCCTTTTGTAGTCTGCAGTCGGGTGGGTGACTGGGACTATAGGATTCGCGTGCGAGGCAAAGAACGCCTGTACATGCCAACCTCTTGAAGCATACGTACGACGAACTCAGTGCCAGGCAGGCTTCACCCCTGTCGTTGTGGAGAGTGGCGATGAGCACGCCGTGTCGGTGGCTCAGGACATCCCCACCGTTCCTCTCGTTGAGGAAGAGTCGTGGCAGAGTTTGCTTCGGGTCTAACCTCTCCTCAGCACAGACTGACCAACTGCACGGCTTGTGCCAGGAGTTCCAGGACGTACTTACAGATCGGCCCCTGCACAGTACCCTGGGCGAATGTACACTGGCATTGACCACCGAGACCCCAGTTAGGGTCAAACAGTACCCTCTGCCTCACTCTCAGGCGTCTGTCATCCAGCAGGAGGTGCAGGCCATGTTGAGGTTGGGGGTCATTGAACGTGCGAGTTCTCCGTACTCATCCCCCATCCTTCTGGTAAAGAAGAAGGATGGCAAAATGAGGTTCTGCGTCGATTTTCGTCGACTGAATAAGGTTCTCCGGTTCGATGCTGAACCTAATGCCGGATGTCGACCAAATCTTCGCTCAGCTGAGTCGGGCCAACTATTTCTCCAAGTTCGATCTCGCGAAGGATACTGGCAGATTCCCATGCGCAGAGAGGACAAACCCAAAACGGCATTCACGACGCCTGAAGGACATTCCAGTGGAACGTGATGCCTTTTGGCCTCAAAACTGCTGGAGCAATTTTCAGTCGCGTCATGCGACAGTTGCTTCTCCCGCTCGATACGCCAGATTTGAACAATTTCATGGACGACCTGCTACTCAGCTCGGTGGATTGGAGCTCGCACGTTTCGCTCCTCCGTCTCGTCTGTTCCTTCGTCTGCGCGAGGTTCAGATGTCGGCTCGTCCTTCCAAATGTCAGCTTGGTCAGGACGAGATTTCCTTTCTGGGGCATCATTTGCGGCGGGGTTTGATTGCTCCTGAGGAGACAAGGTGACCAAAGTTGCAAGTGCCAAACCTCCTGGTACCAAAAGGGAATGCGGTCATTCCTTGGACTTGCGGGATACTACCGCAAGTTCATCCATGACTTCGCAAAGGTTGCCTTGCCCCTCACTGACACTGACCAAAGGGAAAAAGCCAGAACGTCTGATTTGGGATGAGAGTTGCCAACAGGCTTTTTGACGCCTTGAAAACGGCTCTCACACTACTCGCCCAGGTCCTGGCTCTCCCCGATCCTAGTCTCCCTTTTGTCCTGCGGACTGATGCTTCTGCGGTGGGGATTGGGGCTGTGTTGCTTCAAGATCAGGGAAGGGACTCCAACCGCTTGCTTAATGCGAGCAAAAAACTCACTGACGCCGAGACTAGGTACCACACGATTGAACAAGAGTGTTTAGCAGTCGTGTGGGGCATCCGGAAGTTTTATCCCTACTTGTTACGGACCGTGAGTTTGTGCTGGAGAGCGATCATCATCCTCTCCAGTACCTGGACCGGATCCGGCCAGTCAGTCGTCGACTCATGGTTGGGCAGTGGAGCTGCAGAGTCATGCGTTCACTTTCCGTCATATCAAGGGTTCCTGTAATACGGATGCTGACTATCTTAGCCGAGCTCCGTAGTTAGCACATTGGGAAATCAGTCAGAGGGACACCTCCCCTCAACCAGGGTTTATATCCCCTTTTTGGTCTCTGTATCAGGTGTAGTGACAGTTGTCACTTCAGTGAGGTTAACGTAGTGAATCACCAATGGTTCGGATTGTTACTTTCATGGTTGGAAGGTTTGCTTAGTTTGTTTGATAAATGTAGTATTATGTAATTCCTCGGTGTGATTCTATCGTGGAATGTTTGTATTGGATTTTTCGTACTCTGTCGATCACAGAGAGTTGGGTTCGGTCCCATTGTTGTGAAGTTGCACATGCGACAAGGTTTCAAAGAGCACTGTATCTCAGAGAAACAGATGCTTTTAGAAGGGGGTTTGTCACGAGTTTGTCACGAGGCCTACGACGTTCGACCCACCTAGGGTGGCGGAATACTTATTTGTTTATTGTCGTTGCTGTTGTCGTGTATCCGTCCCTTAGGGTGGCTTGTGGTGCAGTTGCACCTTGGTGTGGTTCAGCTCAACTTCGGTCTGCTTTCTCTCTCTCTCTCTCTAATATTCCACCGCCCGTGCTATTCATCCTGCAAGTTCACGGTGGCCGGTACCTTTCTCTCGAACTTTCCGTCTGTCGGCCTCTCGCCTGTCTTTTTACCTGTCGCACGTGCTTCGTTCCTTTTAGTTTGAAGTATGCTCACTCTGCGACGCAGCATGGCATGTTGGCCGCCATTGCTGGGGAGGTTAGCTCTCACTCGAGCGGAAGATGTCTCTGGGGGCGCCTGCTCCAGTCCTGGTTCTTTACCTTATCGTCGAGAGTACAGTCAGTACTTTCAATTCCTGCAGTCGGCCTGTAGGAGAGGGACATCATTTCTTCTGTTTCCGCATCTTCGCCTCTGTCCTCTCGACTGGACAGAGGGTAGAGAGAGTCCTTTGACCCGCCTCTTCGGGGTCACCCACGGTAGCTGGTAAGCATCAGTTTCGTGGTCTGTTTGTTTTGATTTGTTGTTGTTAGCCGGCTTAGTCTTCGCTTTTGCGCAAATTTTTCTTTTGTTTTCGAAATTGTAAGAGAAATATTGTGTGAGACCTTTTCTCTGGTTAATTCCATCTTTAACCTGGCCATTCTAAATTATTTCCAAAATTCTTTCTCCTGTTTATGTATCTGGTGATGCGGTAGTCGGTGGGGAAGGGAGAGAACCTGGTGATTCAGGGTTGGAACTTGCTTGGTCTCGCTCGTCGCCCCTGTCACATTCGCCGGACTTTTATCCTTCGGCCACCGTCTGTTGGTGTGTGCAAGGAGAACGAGTTTTATGTTCACGAGCGTGCGTACGCATGATTTGTCGTTCGGATGCGTGGTTGGAGATTTGTGTTATTTTGAAATGTGTTATAAAATTGACAATTATGCCATTGAATTACTATTTGCAAATTGGTGGCAGTTATTAAGCGATGGTCGCTGTGTTGATTTATTTCCTAAGGAAGAAAACGTTAAGCGTGAGTGAGAGAAGGGTGAAGATAAATCATATTTGTTTTAATAACCTGTTGATTTAATGCAGTCTTTTACCTGCATCGTGTGAGAAGACTTTGATTCAATGGGTGTACTGTGTGCGTTTAATACACTTCCCCCTCGCCCATCATGCGAGTGGCTGATAAGACTTGACAGCAATGGTCAGACGGTACTGACGGCAGGGTTCCAGTACCCTCTTCCTTCCTCCTTCCTTCTTCTTTTCCTCCTCTCCGACTCTCCTCCCAGCTACGTCCTCCCCCCCTCCCGGGGCTTCACCTGGAGCACGAACTGGATGGTGCCACGTGCTGGTCGAGGCCACGTTCTGGCTGAGACCACGGACGAGTAGGTGCCACGCGCTGGTCGAGGCCACGCCTTGGTCGGGACCGATGGACTGCTAGGGGAGCCCGCCGGTCTCGACTGGCCGGCCTGGACCCCCGTCCAGGACCTCCAGTAACAGCTACGTCCCCCCCCCCCCCCCCCCCCCCCCCCCCCCCCCCGGGACACGCTCTTCACTGCCCGCTTGGGAGTCGAGGGTGTCGGCTTTGGGCGACTCCCTGCGAGAACCAACCCGGCTCGGAGCACCTAGTGCGACAGGGTGCTCCCTGCGGATTTGACAGGGGCAGGGATGTGGACTGCACTCCGTGGTGTGAGAAAGGGTCAATACTGGAAATATTTCTTTATAATTGTGTACATGTCATATGTGCTGGAATGCTGTAATTGTGATTGTGTACGTCGTATGGTGAAATATTTATTTATAATCGTGCATGTTGTGGTGTGGGAGTGCTTGATTGCGATTGTGCATGTTGTGTGCGTTGGAGTGCTTGATCGTGATTGTGCATGTTGTGTGCGTTGGAGTGCTTGATCGTGATTGTGCATGTTGTGTGCGTTGGAGTGCTTTATTGTGATCGTGCATGGTGCGTGTGTTGGAATGTTTATTTTGCTGGTGTGAATAAATGGGTGTTGTATCGTAATCTTTATTGTGTGGTCTCTTGCGGAGCGTGTGAGGTCAGTCACTCCCTTCACTCCCACCTAGACCGATCCTGTCAGGGCAGACCTCCAGGGGTCGGGTCGTGACACTGCACTAGCCGCTTATACCTGGTTTATTTCCCACTTTACGTAAAGAAATATTGTATGGACATGTACATAACATTATAAACACAGCCAACTTCCCTACGAAGCATTGGCGTGCTTATCCTTTAGAGGTTTTAGCACTTCACACCACAGACTGTGGCATTCTCAACTCTTACAGTTTTAAGACTACCACAGCCCAACTGTGAACTTCTGTTGCATGGACTTGCCCTATTATTTGCAGTGTCCCCACACATTAACTAAGACCTCAAGAACCATGCATCCTCATCAACCCCGAACAGGCTTTACCCCATTTTCAAGGTGCCCC